>KN846961.1:660961-886393 GCA_000835435.1 Phialophora macrospora
GGGGGGGGGGGGGGGGGGGGGTTTCACCTCCCGAATGCCCAGCAGCCATACTGCAATCAAGGTCGCGTCTCTCAAACGCTCCTTGGGATCGGCGAGGGCCGCAGTGACTCCGCAAAGTGCGTTGGCGTGTTCCAAATCGACCAAGGAGCGCATATCCACGGTGGGTGAGCGATTGGCGAGGTTGACTGCGCCAACGGATCTCAGAGCGGCGTGCACGCAGGAATCTCGACCAGACTCGGAGAGAACTTGCTGGAAAAAGCTGAAGGCCGGACTCTGGTACATCTGCGAAGTGGCCTCTAATTGTCTGAGAGTATAGCAGACGGCTTGTTCAGCCGCATTGCCCGAGAGATTGCGGACGGTCCCTGGTTTCCGCGGAAGACTGTGCTGATTGAGAATGAAGCCACTCTGACCGGGTGCACTTTGTTCACCCGGTATTGATGAGTAACTCCTGTGTGGACGTGTTGGTTGGCGAAGACCTCCTGATGACGCGCACTGTGCGGCACGGCACGTTTGCCCTCGAATAGAACTCTGATCAAGAACACGATATCCCGGACAGAGCCTTTTGAGCCTCGCACAGTTGCGGCAGCCAGGCCTTCCTTCATCGCACTAAGCTCTCGTCAGCTGGGGAGACAGTCTTCGACTCAACATGACCGACCTTGACCTTCCGTCGTCGACAGAGGTAGCACCCTTTACTAGGACCTCCAATGTTCCCCATTGTCAATATCCACCCAAATTTATCGAGGAAGCTCTACCGTGAAATAGGTGGAGATTTGTTTGGGTAAATATCGCCCAATGCAATGGAGGTCGTACTCTTTCTTTAATACTTGGTAGTCGACGGATTGATTCGGTGTTTGAGGTTGATTTCGCGTCTTAGTCGAGGACCACCGGAGTCCCCATACTTTGACTCTGAGACTTGAGCTGTCGGAGTAGAATCTAAGAAAGATTTGGCATGAGCACCAGGTTAAATGCAAGGGAGAGAGCTGAGGTCTCTCCCAAGGCCAATTGCTACGCTGAACCCAATAGACTGCAAGAAAGCCACTACTCCGTTTCTGGCCAAGTTGGATGATACGAGCAAAAGTGTCGGTGGCGAAGACGAGCAGTGTGGCTTTGATGATCGGGCCGGCCAACCACAGAAAGCATTGATGTACTCCAGAGGATTTGACCAGCTTGGCAGCCGTATATGGACGTAGAAGAGAGGGATGTCTGCTGTTGTATAAGGCGCATTGAAGACACTATTTTTGTCAATCGCTAACAACATCCCTTTTCAAGTTGAAAATGGAGACTTATCATCGCCAGAGTGTCACAATCGACCAGTTAGGAACCGACAATCATTGTCCTTTCCCTGCACGATCAATGTTACACTCCCCCAAGAATGTCACCGATGGATCCATTGGCTGTCCTCACGTCCAGGTCTGCGATGCCCAGGGTGCTGTCATTGATCTGACAGTGGTGGTGTCGATGGTGATCACGACAGAATTTTAAAGGTACACGTTGAGAAAGATATTGGCGGTGTCACAAAAGGAAATCTTCCAACGACCCTCTCCACAAGGCCCAGACTTTTATTCCAATGCATCATTCGACACCACCGTTTTCGAATCTATTCCACCCCCAAGCTATCGAAATGGCCCCGGATGGTAGAATCCTTGGGATAAATAACGCCACCACCCGACAATGGTGGGAGTGGGGGAGCACGGGGAGTCGGCTGGGAACTATGATAGAGAGAAGCAGGTAGGGAGCGAGATTGAATACTTCTGTTTTCGATACACGCATGAGGCATATTACTGGGTATGGGTACATCAGTGGGCTCTGACCTGGGTGAGCGTGTGCATTTCAGTCTGTACCCGCCAATAGCAACATCATGCACCTTGTCCTATGCCGTTGTCGACTCCTGGATCCCCGAAATGTACGAGGGCTACTCGTACCGATTTGGGATATTTAAGGTAAGGTGTGGCCAAAGTTGAAGACTCAGCGCAGCAATGTTCTGGAAGTCGATCCCGCGGAGACGATCACCAGCGGACCGGTTAAAGTAGGTGGAGGAGGAAGCGAGATTTAATACTAGCTCCGTATACGCCACAGTTACATGGCACCATCTCAAAAAGGGTCAACCAATGGTTGACGTTTCCCCGGACTGACTCTGCACCTGAATCCAGCCCTGATTAAGGTTGGTCGCATCGGCCCCAAAAGTGGTTTTGGTGTTGGGGCTGGCCTATCCTATGGGAGTATTCCAGAATTGCTTCTCTCTGACGCTTGGCATTCATGACATTTGGCCGGGTAAAAGCAGTCGAGGTTGTTTTTCGGGCCAGACCAATTGTCGATTTTGTTAAGGGGTCACATGAAATCTACTGTGGCTTGGCCGGCCACAGAGAGCGCTCCGTACGCACTTCGCTTATTTGTTCGAGCCACGGGGATACGTTACGAGTATGCGGCCCCTTCACGCGCTTGAAACCGTGGCTGTGCTTCAGCTGGCCACAATGTGGCTTAAGCTTAGTACTCGCATCGAGTCTTTTCCGACTACAACCAGCACTCAGCTTCAAAGGCCTCTTGACATGTGATTTGCCATACGCGCTCGACATTAAGCCTCGGTCTGAATGCTGACGCATACAGTCCTTCGGGAGATCGAGGAGGCCAAACAGAACATCTTTTCGCAGTCTCGCACTTAGTTCGGGCCAAGCTAACGGGAACTCGCTGTGCCAGATAGGGCCAAGATGTATGTCGAACTAGTGACACTTCAGCAACTGCGTGGGTTGCCATCTGTGTCTGTGGCCTTTCTCGGGCCGTGACTGATTGTTGATAGACAGATAGGAGTGGCAGCAGAAGACCTCTCCTCAATCCGAACACGCAGATCGGCCTGTAACACTAATCAGGATACCGTTAGATCGGTGTTCCTCAGACAGTAATCAACGGTGATCTCTCGGGAGTATCGTCAACAGAGAAACTAGGTATGGAAATGAATGTTCGTATTTTATCTTCAGCCTCATTCCACTCGTCCTAACCTAATAGCTCACAACCTCAAGCTACTTGAGAATGTTAACAGCCCTACTTCACGAACGCCTCTGGCGTATCCTGCGCTAAAACGGACATGCAGGACCATACAGCAACTTCAAGGCTCAATTCGCGACGGCCGCAGGAGGAGCATCATCAGAACCGGCAATGGCTCGCTTGGCTGGAGGAGCATAGCCAGTACTGAAAGGACCTATCGGGGTTGGAGGAGCATCGTCAGAACCGAAAACGGCTCGCTTAGCCGAAGGATCGTAAACCTGAAACACCCCAGGGACTTGGAGAAAATCGTTGTCATTACCAACATCTCGCTTGGCCGGAGGAGCATCCTTGGAATCGGCAAAGGTTCGCTTAGCAACAGGTTGAGCGACTGGAGTTGCAAAGACTTTGAATGGCTCAATGGTACTCTCCGCGGCGACTGGAGTTGCAAAGATTTTGAATGGCTCAATGGTACTCTCCGCGGCGACTGGAGTTGCAAAGATTTTGAATGGCTCAATGGTACTCTCCGCGGCGACTGGAGTTGCAAAGATTTTGAATGGCTCAATGGTACTCTCGTCCGCGGCTCTTCTGGCGACAGGTGTTTTCGCTGTGGCAGCGGCGACGGGAGTTGCGGCGAATACTTTGCGGATCTCTTGACTGTTGGCGACAGCCGACTCAGCAGGTGCTGCCAACGGCGCAGCAAAAGCCTGAGAGAAAAGAGTGCCAGCAAGGGCAGAGAGAATGATTTCAGATCTCATAGTGATAGAGGTGTTTGAATTCGAAGAATGGTTGTTCCCGTGGGAGATATTGAGTTTGGAAAAAGAATGAATGCTTGTCTTGCTCCTGTCTCTGTAGAATTGGATGGGGGAGTGCTGGTCGAAATCGAAGGGCAACAGCCTTACCTTTATGCCTTTTTTCTGCGCCGCCAGAAACTCGTTCTCGCCCGTCATCCTGGTAGTGGTGGGCCATATGGGCAGTGCCAAGCATGATTCGTGTGCTTTGTTGTAACTCCGTGACGAATTATTGTAGAGGTCGTCGCATGGAGAATGGAAACTCGAATGGCGAGTCCTGCCAGCTCGCAAGTCGAGGATGTTACCAAGAGGCTGCTTCAGCCTCGTGCTCCCAGTATCGACCAATCGGACACGCGCCGAGAGCCAAGATTTACCCCGTATTTGCCAAGGGATCATGCGAGTCTTGATCTTGGCTCACGTGTTACGTAGCCTTCGCATCTTATCATCCTTTTAGCCAGAAGTCGCGTTACATTTGTTCTGATTCTCAGCAGAGTCTAAATTGTCTTCTCTGTTCTCGACCCGCTGTTCCTCTCTCGTATTGCCACTGCTAGACTACAGAGGTGGGAGACACGATGCGACGAAGTGGTGCCATGAAATTACACTCAACCCTTTGGAAGCAAAGAGAAGCTGAGTCTGACTTCTATCTCACTAAGGATAGAGATGAAAGAAATATAACGAAGGCTTGGATCACACAGTACATCGATTCAGTGCCTTGAACCTATGTTTCTTGAGTCCTTGTCATAAGGCAACATTGAAGTCAGACCCGCCTCTCATGGACCAACGGCTTACTTTCGACGACCAGTCCACGCCATTCCTTTTTTACGGAAAAGATTCAGTCAAAGCACTGCAGTGCTAGACACGTTCGAGGGACTTGGAGATGGAGTCTAGTTTGCAGCCTATGCGTATTGGCCTGTGGTATCTATACTCTCGTGTCGCTTTTCAGCACTGATGCATATTGCGCCTACCGATTTTCTACCTATTGTATGTATACCTGACGGCGATGATACCTACCGATTTAGTAACGGATTTAGCTCCCGCCCTCAAATCCTTGGGAAATTACCAAGACATAATGTTTAATGGGGAGTTACTAGGTATTCAACGACGACAACGAGTTTCGTGGTCCCTCCACCCTGGAGCGCGATGCTGCGTGGGACAGGATTACACCAGGTACACTATTCTCCTCGCTGCATTTGGGCAATGTGAATATTGACTCCGCTTTTGTCACAGAGGATCCCTTTCCCATCTCGGCTTCGGAGGTTGTCAAGGTTGGGAAATCTTTAGAGTCTACGATCAAGTACCCGGAGGAGTAGGGTGGCCAATATGCTGCAAACTTGGAGGTGTTCCATCATTTACACTGCCTGGTGAGTTGTCCTCGGCGGGCTGCTTTTTCAACAACAGACAGCTTAACCTCAGGGGTTACAATCTTCTGCGGAAGGCGACCTATTTCGATTACTACGCCAACAAAGAGATCATGTTCAAAACAACTCCTCACATGATCCGCGAACATCTTGGTAAGAAGCCGGTGTGAAAGCTTTCGAACAGGGAGCTCGCTAACCCCAAGTGCAAGATCACTGTATTGACATGCTTCGAATGAGCCTTCAGTGTACCACCGACCTTACGCTGATCACTTTCAATATCTCAACGCCTGGATTTTCGCAGGCAGGCTACGTACCTGACTTCTACACGAACCACAGATGCAGAAACTTGGAACAAACGCTTGACTGGTACCAGAAATGCCGAATTCTATTATGATAGTTTGGCTCCCCGAACACCTTCTGCATTTGATGCACATGATCGCACAACTCGGAAGTATGTGGGACAACTTGCTGGATCTGGATAACGTTGGCGGGCTACATACCATAAACTTTGAATTGTTCAATGTTCTGATAACCTGGCTACCCTTCCCATCTTTGGATTAGAGTATCCTGTAGTGCATCCCATGGAATATCACCTGAGGGCAGGATTGTCCAGCTTATGCGCCGTAGGGTGACGGAGCAGCTTGAAAGTGTCGCCACCTCCAGCAAGAAAGCTAGGAAGGAGCATGTTCTCGGTACTGTCATCGTCTTGCTTGTGGATGCCACCAGAAGACTTGCCGAGCAGACGGACGCCCCGAGCAATCCGAAGAGGAAGATGGTACTGGTGGTGCCCCCAACCCCCCCGACCCTTATCCAATCTAGACTGCCACAGGCAAATGAAAGAATGAGAAGCTGGCCCTACCTCAAAGAGGTTCGCCTTCGACTCTCTTGTCTCACCTGCATCGACTCTTGATTGCGGCAGGCATTCGATGAGCATTCTGTACAGCTATTGTACTGTACAGTACTACTCAGTACCTTGCCCAGAGCTGTTGCCTTGCGCACAGTCACAGCTACAGCCACAAACCTCTGCTTGAAGATGCACCTTCTTCCCTACCGAAAACAAACTTCCGGGCGTTGTTTCGTGCTCCAACAGACAGGGGATGAGGGTGTACTAAGTACGACTGGTGCGCCACCGGCGTTGGACATTTCTCTCTTCCTTTACGCACTTCCCACCCTACCGTTGTGTGGATGACCTCGCCTGGTAGAGCATCTGCTGGATGTGGTCAACTATGCTTGATCGGCTTCTAGAGGTCGCGACTACCATGCAGTACAGCCAACCTTTTCACGCATTGGTTGGCGCAGGTTTCGGTGTTGACGAAGCTTGTGATCTGGATGATTGAGTCGAGGCGTGCTGTAAGATTAACTGGAAAAGGGGCAGCTTCCGACTTCTCGCGTCCAGAGCGCCTCTTGTCTCCATCTTGGTCTGGACTTGAACCTCACTTTTCTGTAAAGGCTATGCATGCTCTTAGAGCGCATGTGAGGAGCGCCCCTGCCAGGGTCATTGTGAAGAATGGCCGCGTCGTAGCTGCTGCACTTGTTCGTGGAAGCAAGTCGAAGACGGTCCCTTATGACTCCGCACGAGCAGCCTCGTCAGGCTCGAACCTGCATGACTCCCGCCAGTCATATATCATCGACCACTTTGCTCATGCACGAGCACCCTCTCTCACACATCTACTGAGCCCGAGAAGTCGTGTTCGAAAGGTCGATATATCGCGGTTGCGTGGCAAATTCCGAAACGAGCGTCAAGCACGAGGACCAACCCCACCCTCACTCAACCGATTTTTCAGTTCTCTACGACAACCAGCGAGATCGCGCTCTGACACTCACTTTGGCGAGCGTGGTGAGAAAAGCCTTCCCACCGCACCCTCTCTGACGATTAAACCATCCATGACGTCCGAAGTGACCTCGACGCCCCCCTCCAAAATCTCCCCCGCCGCACAACATAAGCCCCTCGTCGTTGGCCGCACAAAACCTCAAACCACATCTGCAACCATGGCTGACTCGTCGGCGCCCGAAAAAGCCGTCCCCGCCGACGTAAAGGCAGCTCTGAATCATGAGATCGCCGACAACGTCAAGGCCAACACCTCGGCAGCCGCGCCCGACGCTCCTCCCGCGAACAAGCCCAAGAAAGAAAAAGCCCCCAAGCAGCCCAAACAACCCAAAGCCCCCGCCACTCCAGCAGCGCCTGTGTCTCCGGCTCTGATTGACCTGCGAGTCGGCCATATCCTCCGCGCCATAGCTCACCCCAACGCCGACTCCCTGTACGTCTCGACGATTGCCATGGGCGACGCCGAAGGAACTGAACACACCCAAGTCGACGAAGAGACGGGAAAGGTGGTTCGGACAGTGTGCTCCGGACTGAACGGACTCATCCCCCTGGAAGAGATGCAGGACCGCAAAGTGGTGGTGGTGGCGAACCTGAAACCGGTCAACATGCGGAGTATAAAGTCTGCAGCCATGGTTCTTGCCGCCTCTCCGCCAGCCGAAGAAGGAGCAGACCCTCACGCAGCAGATCGTGTTGTCGAATTGGTCAATCCACCCGAGGGCGCCGAGGCTGGTGACGCGGTCTTCTTCGAGGGATGGCCGTACGGTGAGGGCAAGGGCCCCGAGAAGCAATTAAATCCGAAGAAGAAGGTCTGGGAGAGTGTGCAGCCGGGATTCTTCACCAGTGATGATCTTGCAGTTGGGTTTGATGCGGGTCGGCCGGGCGTGGAAATCGACGGCGAGAGGGACAAGAAGGGCTGGCTGGTCGTGGAGGGCAAGGGACGATGTACCGTGAAGACGCTCAAGGGAGCCGTCGTGAGGTGATGTCTATCGGTTATCCTTCACCGAGTGTCCCCAGCTCAAACTGTGGAGCGAGATGCGTGTACATGTCACAAGCATTCGTTGTTCGACACTTTGAGGAAGACCGAATTCGCTCAGACAGCCACACGATCGCCGAGACGATCAGCATCCAGCGTTTACGAAAGATCGCATCTTAGAGCTGAGAGCCACCGCCAGCGCCTCAAGGGTGGAAGAGAAAAGACAGCCAAACAGACTGGATCTCTCGAAATGTGTTCGCGCAGAGAGCCCGTCACAGGCAGATTCGCGCTATAGAAAAAAGCCTTCCATCCTTGCTCGTGCTTTTCCTACTGCTCTTCCTCTTCCTCCTCGGAATAGCCGGCCAGTCTGAATGTCCAAGTCCAGGTCTAGATCCAATTCCAAATATGGTACCGTATGTTATGCTCGCTCCCTATGCCTCAGTCACACACAGTGCATAGATCTGAAAGCCCCATGTCCGGGAACGGATTAAGAAGATAAATAACCAAGAACCGTGAACTGCAGTATTAGTCTATTCCTCTATATATCGGTGGCAGCCCGCTACAGTACAGTACAATACAGCATAGCATACCTACATAGCATGCCGCGGTGATTGCTAAACGTTCTGCTCTCGCGTACGTACGCCGGCGCAGAGAGAGCCGGGCTCTTCCCTCCCCATTACACCGGGACTCGTCGCCGGGTGATGATGCCCGGTCACCTAGCCAGTGCAGATACACATGCTCCGTAGACATATAAACTTCATTCGTGGCATCAAAGGCCCGCCCTCGCACATTTGCGTCACAAAACGACGTTGGTGGCATCCCCATCCTGCGATTGGCGGTCTAAAGTACGAGTTGGCTACAAGGCTGGTCCCGCTGAAACCTCAAATATCGAACGCTGCCGCTCACTTCAACAAGATGATCAACAGGACCAAGATGACGATGAGGATGATGATGGTGGTCATGCCCCAGTTGTCCTTGGCCCGCTGACTCACGCCCTTTAGCCGCCGCTTCGCACCGTCCAGGCGGCCTTGATGGCGGTCCACGCCGCGGTCGACCTCGTCGAGCAGGCCGATTTGGCCCTCGAGCTCATCCCCGACCTGCATGGCAAGTTGCCTCTGGCGCCCTATGCTTTCGCCGAGGCGGTCGAGCTGCTCATCCTGCTCGGCAATGACCTGCTGGTGGTACACGTGGATCTGCTGATTCGACATCTCCGCCGTCGGGTCCGGCGTGCGCGCCCGGCGACTGTCCTGGTCCTCGTCGTCCGTGTACCGCGAGGGGAAGAGCGCCGCGCGGGCCGCCTCGTCCTCGGCATCGTTGAGCGATTCTTGCGAGGGGTTGTCTCTGAAGCGGACGTTCTTGGGCCCCCCGGCCTGACTTTGCAAGGCGTCTTGTCTCCTCAGGTTGGACGTCTTCTGCTGGCGGCGGGCGGCGTCGCTTGACGTCCGTGTCTTGGCTCGGGCAAAGTCTTCCTTCAGCGTCGGGTCGTTCGGGGACAGGAGGATGTCGTCGGCGGTGACCGCGGTGGAGCTGTCTCCCTGGAACTGTCGGGAGAGGTCGTCATATTGCAAGCGCAGTTGCGGTAACGATTCGTCGTCGGGAGAGCGGGATGACAGGGATTCAATGCCTTCGCGGAACGACTCTAACGAGCGGGCGATGTTGGAGTCTTGCGAGGGGTTCGGGTCGAGATTTAACGAGATGGCGCGCTGGCGCTCGAGCAGGGAGAGTTTAATGTGGTCGGCGAGGAGGAGGAGTTGCGAGGGATTGGACATGGCGGCTGGTGGCTGGAGGGGATGGTTTGAGGCGAGTCGAGCGATGGGAGCTGAGCTGAGCGTGATGTAGATTGCCACGGCGGAGAGAGAGGGTTGTTCAGAGCGATGGGTCGCAGACGTGAACCGATCGCATGGGCCAAGCAAGAGGGTGGCCGGGTGTTGTTGTACTCGTACAGCACGACCACGCACGACGTAAGTCTGTACTGTACTCGTAGTAGAGTAAGCTGAAGCCTGCGGTCACAGTAGCGGAAACAGTCCCGGGGGGAGTGGCACCCGGCGGCTCAAGGCTGGCAGGCTGGGCGGGGGTCCCCGGCAGTCAGTGGCAGTTTAGTCACATTTGCCAAGCTGGGGATGTAAAAAAGCGACTAGTGTGATGCCGCCCTATGAGCAGTACGTAGTCGGTGCGTAGAATACTGGTACGAAGTACCGGTTGGGGGCACAGGGGATCCCCACAGATGCAAAAGTACACACTCTCACACTCCAACCCAAGTTACAGGGCGCTTTCCCGTCAACCTTGGTGGACGGTGCGAGGTCTCTCCCCTCTAGGCACCACTTGAAATATCGTAGCCCAAGGTTGCAGCCTGGCTCTTGACAGTATCATATCTATCAGCTCATTAATACGGCCTCAGATGGGCGAACCGAGGCAGAGTGTGAGGTAGAAATTAGACAATCACATATCAAGAGCCGTCTAGGTGCCGTCCAGCAGGGTTATAGTATCGATATTCAGAATAACACCTCTAACATACAACCTTAGGATACCCAAAGGACCAGAGGACCGGACCATCTACGGCTTCCACCACCTCCCTCCTTGATGCCATAGCAAATAGGCGTACATTCTACGACCTGGCCCCCTCGTCTCCCATCTCCGACGCTCGTTGTGCACTGCATTACCCTCCATGTCCCTTCCTCCTTTAACTGCCAGTCTGCCCGCTTTCTCATACTCTTGCGAGGCGAGCACCGGCGGCTCTGGGACAATGCACGCACCGTCATGTCGCATGTACTCGACCACGGAGTACGAGGTTGAGCACGTTCTCTGTCACTTCACATCATCGAGCATCCTTTCTCCCGCTTCCTCGAATGCCTCCCAATACTCATCATCTGTATCTCCGTGTTCGATTTCCCTGTCTTCGCCTGCTTATGTACTGTTGCGTCATTCAATTCCAGGAGGCCGGTCACCATCCAGATCTTAGGCAGTCCTAGACTAATGCTCCGCCTCATGTATTGACTCCTAGTCACGGACGCCCAAGACTGAAGTGTCGACCATGAGCCGGGATGTCTCAGGACCTGGGAGACAAATTCGTCGGGGGCTTGAAGAGGATGATTGGTCAGTATCCGCGTGGGACACTGTTATCTGCCTAGCTGCGACCTACTTTCGGAGTTCGACATGGCGGTGGGAATGAACGCCTCACCTAAGCCGTGGGAAAGGCTGAAATTTCCGCTTTGATGGATTCGCATAATCTTCTAGGACTTGGTGGCCGAGTGCAAGCTCGTCGGGATGGTAAGCCCGACGATACACAAAGTAGGTTCCTTCCCCTGTGTTGGAGATGTGCTATTACCACTTGCGGTGCCACAGACCTCGAGAGAGATGCCATGAGTAATAGTGGCAACTCATCTGTCTCATCCGTGTTGCACATGGCTAGAATCTTAATACGTCCTACGCCCGCGTCGAGTTTGAGACAGGTGATTCATTATCCTAATGCTCCCAGATATGGAAAGTACAAAACGTCAGTCATGAAGAGATCTCGAAGAAATGTTTCAAGCACAGCTAATAGCCCCCATCCTTCCTGCTATCACTGAACCACTGACATTTGACTCAGCCTCGCATGGTACCCGAACCACATGCTCGGCCTCGCAACCCTTCCGGGCTAGCCAGGACCGATACGGTCGCATGACCCATCCAGATACTGGACCTGGCACTCCTAATCCTGTCGATCTGGGTACCGAGTCCCGTGGGGGTGGGGAAGATTGTGCTAGGCACTATATCAATACTCATCATTTGTTTTGTCGGCCTGCTTGTGGTGAGGCGCGCACCCACCCTGACCGAGTTATGATATTGGCCGCCGCTATGGCGTGAGTCGCCCATTGCTGCCTGGCGAAGAGACGTGCGTGAATGCTTATTCCTTGATAGATATGCGGCCCGTCCTTATGGTTTTCGGAACCTGAGATTAGTAGGGGTTTTTCTCCTGTTGGGTGGATTAGCACGGCACTCAATTGCGAGAGTGCCACACCCAGTTAGAATACGTACCTTGATCAACTTGATCAATTCCTGCAAAGCGTATCTCGACTTTTCATTCCACACTTCTTCTTCGATCGCTATTGATCTGTTGGGCCTCTCTTTCTCTGGGACATCTGCCAAGAGCAGCGACTTGAACTTTTCCTCAAAGAAATACTCCACGTGAGGGAATTTTCGCTCGTTCATGGACAGTTTCTTGAACGCTGCCGTCATGTTGAGTCGATTTCGGAAGTAGCTGTCGGAGTCCTGTTCAAGAAGTCTGTCGCAGAAGATCAACAAGCCAGCCAGACCAGAGGCACTGGCCGTTGCCACGGAACTGCCGGACTCTGTGAACTTCGATCCGTCTGGGTTTGTAAACGGGATTTTCTTTCCGGGTAACAGAAAGTCGATTTTGTCCTCCTTAACCCAGGTTAGTATCTCTCCGGTGCTTGTTGCTCCACCGATCTTGATGCAGTTACCCCATTGACCAGGATAGCATCCGTCCGTGGAGTTGCCGCCTTGGTCGCTTGCTGAGCAGAACATCAGAATCTTTTTTGCCTCCGCCTCGAAAATGGCACTTCTGAAGTTCTGCATATCTTCAGTTTCCGTGATCTGTGTCTCGATCGTCCAGCTCATGGAAATGATGTCGACTTGACAGTTGACCGCCCATTGGATTGCCTATTCAAGTTGGCGTTTAGATCAGTCTTGTCATACTTTCCTGGTCAGGCAAGTTTGTTGTCTCACCTCCGCTGCGGATCTTGTTGTAATTTGCCGTCTACCGTCTCCATCCATCTTGCGATGCTCCTCTAGGCGAGCAACATACAGACGCACATTGGGACACAATTGCGAAATCAAGTCTGCCATGCAAGTCCCATGTTTACCCGTGGGGGCAAAGTATGCACTCATCAAATCCGTCGAGTTCGGGTAGGGACAAAACGATTTGCCGGCTGCAATCTTTCCGGTCAGGCTATCCCACGATGCGTCCACACCGTCGTCGATGACGGCAATCTTGACATGGTGCTTGGTGCCTTTGTCGACGCCGCGAAGAAACGTGGCAAAGTCCTTCACGCACTTGATCCAAGGATTTTCCCTGCGATAAATCAATATTTTCTCCTGTTCTGTTGGAATCTTGACGTTGGACGTACGGCTGCAGGCTCCCTTCCGAGGTTTGGAATTCTGAAGCGTAGGATACATCATTGTTGTCTAGCACAGATATAATTTCCAAGTCTTGGTTGTTTGGTTTTTCCGCAGATCCGACCCTGGCTTTGAAATCATCGATGTACCTGTGCAGTCTCTCTGAATTTTCTTGACCCTACATAACGAAGACGTCAGGTTCGTGGGTTCCATGTGTTGACGGTAGATCTCACCTCACGGATGAAGAGATTAACACGCTTGAGCTACCATTCAGTATCAGCAAATGAAGAGGCAACCACCAGAGGAAGATTGTAAGTTCGGGGACGCACCTTAGGGAATTTGGCGATGTTGGTGAGCCCCTCAGAGCTAGCCCAACCCATCAAGACGGCGTTGTTGCCAGAGGAGTAGAGAGACACTTCTTTCACCTTTTTCGAGGACGTGGCTATCACGTCGGTGCAGAGGTCAAGCTTCTTCCAGTCCCATAGTTCCACTTCTAGCCCTCGGAGGGCGTCTTCGATAGCAGCATCGCTATGAGATGGGTTGCCATCGTCTATTACCATGACCTTGACAATCTTTTTGACACCTTTGCTGCGGAGCCAATCGAATATCAACTTCATATCTGTTAGACCCCGTCGAGATAGTCTCGTATCCCTGTTGCGGCATTCCAAGTCAGCTGTCGCTCTTCCAAGAAGCACCGACCAGAACGAGTGTAGGAATGGCATATGCTTCGTCAAGAACGAACTTTTTGACTCTGCTGGCAAGCCGATTGGGGACATCAATGCTCAGTCTCGGCAGAGCAACATATTTCAAAATGCTCTCAAAGCGGAGGTGATTTGCCAATTGTTCGAGGTAAGCTTGGGGAATATTCGGATTTGGAATGCCAGCCAAGTCGAATTCGATATGTAGTTCTGGGAGATGCGTATGGTCAGCGCAAATTTCCCAGTCCTGGGCAAATTGAACCTCACCTTGTCCAGGTCGATAAAGACACTTCATAGTCTCGTCACGGGCAAGGTTACACATGCAGTACTCGCGGATGTAAGACGCAATTGGATCGTCGACGAAGATTTTGCGGAATGCCCTCTCACGCATTTCATCAGTGGGTCCTTTCTCATTCGTATTCTCAGTCGCCTCTAAGATCTTGTTTATGGCACTCTGCACGGTCGTCGAATCTTGGAGCAGGGAATCGCGTGCCTGGTAGGGAGTTTCTTCAGCAGCATTCTTGTAACTCAAAGCAGCAGGGCAGGCTTCGACCAAAAGCTCCACAAGTTCAAGGGGCTGAACTCCCTTAGTTGCATACCGCGGGTCTCCGTCGACGACAGTCCAATCTGCTGGCGCTGGTTCCGAAGGCGAAAGGGAGTGCTGTTTGGGATTCTGCTGGTTCAGAGAGGTAGTTCCAACGCGCCGTATCGATAATGCTGATTCCGTTGTCGCTTTGTTGGGAGAATCATGTTTTGCCACGACGCCGTGCTTTCTGAGAACCTCCTCTAAGTCTTTTTCGCCCTCATCGATGAGGACGGCGTAATGCAAGGGAGTATGCCGCGCATTCGCATCATTACCCTGCGTGAAGATCGCAGGATAACTTCTGCATTTTTTCACCATAGTCTTAATGTAGGGTGATTCGTTATAGATAGCGACGTGGAGAATATTGCCCTTGTCGCAGGTGAGTTTCAGGACGGCTCCCAGGTTCTTCAGGTTGGGGTATGACAAAACAGCATTTACAAAGGCGTGTTTGTCATACTGCAATGCCCGGAACAGCGGAGCATAGCCCAGGTCGTCCTTCTTTTCGAGGAGGCCATGATATTCCTTCAGAAGCCAGTCGAGGAACGTCTGTATCTGATCGTCGGTCCAGCGATTCTCATGATCGGCCAGGACGTGGAGAATGTTCTTTCTAGAGTCGCCCATGTCTGTCCGGCCGAGTAAGTAGTCGTTGTATTTGCGTTTGAAGTTGTCTGCCTGTTCTTTGATTCTGAAGTCCACCTTCTCAGCCTCCTGAAGGAGGGTTCGGGGATCGTACTGATTTGAGCTTTCCGACACCTTTGCCCTCCTCTTGACTCTATCCATTCTGTTGGTCTTGAGGGAGTGATCCATACCTCCAATTTCCTTGCCATCCTTTTCTCCCGGCTTTCTCTGCATCGGTGCCATGGCAAATGTGTTGCAGATGATTCCGATTTAGAAAGAGCAAATGATAAACTCCCGACTACGAAGGTTAAATGGGACCTAGGTGCTCCCAGGTATATTCACACCATGTTCAGGTTACAGCCTCATCAGTATTCACGCCCGGGGAGGGGCGGTTGCTCACTTGGTGGAGATGAGATCCCTGCTGAAGAGGGATGGCTCGTCATCTCCAGCGCAATGAATTTCGCGCTTCGAAAGGCGATGGCGCCTCGCAGGCTGGTCGCTGTGGTTTGACTAAGGTATGTTCCAGCATCCGACCAGACCAGCCTCCATGGCGCTTTCACATTAGTAGCGCTTTGCCAGCGCTCCTTCCCAAGCCCCACCCCCCACTTAATACCTTATTCCGTTGCCCGTTGGGACAAGGCCCCCTGTACACTGGTGGTCGAGACATGCTTTTACCCATGCATCTGCTTCTGCAGCAGGCTAAGGCAGTCGGGCGACAGAAACGGCACGAACGCAATAATTCCGAACCTTCAGCCTAAAATAGATGTCCACCTCCCCATGTGCATGGCGCCGGCCAAGCCAATTTCGTAGAAATCTGTTGTCTTTCACATATGGTTGAAGGGTCCGAATGTGATGAATGGGCTCGCAGGAACCTAGCGCGCGAAGACTATCCTACAGGATAAAGCTATGTACAATGGTTAACCGCAGATGTGTTTTGCGAACCCTGCTTGTGGTCTATACCAAACGGCGTTGCGGAGGGGCCAAGAGCGTACTGCTGCAACTGCCCCAAAGCGTCCACCAACATCGGCACCAGTGCCGCTGTTGACATCCTCGTGCCTCTTCCGGCCAAGTGCCGCCAGCATCGGTGCGGCTGAAAGTGTTCGAAGTGTGACCAGGTATACTTGCTCCTTGACCTGGCCACGCAGACCTTCGTTGTGGCCCCGCATTTTGGTGATCTTTCCGTACGGCTGGACGATGGAAGAAGTCGAGGTTCTACTCCTCCCTCAAGGGGATGGTGGCAGTGGGTTCCGGACCAAGAACGAACCAGGTCAAAAATTCCGCAAAGGCCTCATCGATCGTGGCGAAGCTCTGATTACAAAGGCGGGAATTGTCAATGTCACTCGTGGAACATTGACGCCGGAGGACGAGGAGTTGGCCACCCTGCTGGTCTTCGAGTTTCGCTTCCTCAGTATGAAAAGCTCCCGCCGATTTATCCGCGCCACGATTACTCTCACATTCGAAGACGCTAGCGGAAGTCCTAAACTCGACCCAGAGGTGTGCCGCATTGTACCCGAGGGCTCATACTCCCTGAACAAGACGACCTCTGTCAAGAACATTAAGCATAGCGCGAACGCTGGACTCAATGCCGGTATCAGCGGTGCTAGTGCTAACGCTGGGTACGTCTGGGAGATGGATGAGGCGAAGAACCGTGACCACTACACGAGGCTGTCGGGGATAAAGAGAGTCCTCGGTCGCTCGTACGGCAAGGAAAACTCAGTCATTTGGTCCATGGAGGAAAATGATGAAAGCAAAGATGGCATCCCAAGCTTCTTCCGAGCCGCAGTCCTCCTCAGACACGAAGATGATGTTCCCTTCCGCTTCACCATCAAAGTGCGGACGGATGTTGACTTTGTTAGCAAGATCATGTCACTTTTTGGCAGTGAGAAACCCGACCCGGTTGATCCAGTGGATATCAACCCCGACGTCGATCCCCAAAACTGGAGGGTTGGGACGCTAGACCCCAAGAAGGTGGACTTGACAAACATGAATGCTCTTAACCTCACAGAGCAGGCCGATGTCATTGTAACTACCCTGATCCAGACTGGAGCCTGATACGAGCTCGAGCCGCACGCAATGACTGCAATCCACAGACTTTGATGACAGTGCCTGCCAAATCATCACACTGCTACTCTAGAGTCATTCGGCTAGCCACGTCACCTCTAGTCCCACATTTACGAGGCACTTAGCGAACGTGCCTTCCTGTGACCGGGGTCCCCCCCCCCCCAAAGCACCTTCCTCCCTCACCCTCCCGAATATGCACATGCAGCCATTGTCGAAATAGTCGGCTTTCAATGAAGCCGCAGGCTGTGGTCGACCTAATGCGACCTACTTTTGAGATCCAAAATTGGGTCGCATGTGACGAATCGTCTAGCTGGTCCTGTTCCAGCCTCGACGCTTCTGACCTCTTTTTCACCAACTGCGCCCTCTTGACGTCCTACTGCTTGGGAAATGTGATACCGAAAGGATAACCGACTACGTCCTTGCGCTGCCTTGTTGAGATGGCTGCAAACTCTCAGTAAGCGTCGAGCCCGAAATCGGGTTCTTCCCAGCCGCTTCACTGCTAACGGTGATTTCAGCCTTGTGTTGGTACATGGCATCACGGATTGGCGGGCCGACAGTGGCGAAAGTCGAGCTGGTGCCTTCTTTTCGAAAAGATACCCCGACTCGGCGGTGATCGAATTCGACTTCTTGGATCACTCTACCAAATTGAACCGTGGAAGTGACTTCCTTCGGGAGCGAGCAAAGGCGCTCTTAGATCGGCTCAAAGGTCTGCCTCTGTCGCCGGTGGTTTTCATAGGTCATGGCCTTGGTGGTTCACTCATCAAGAAGGCGAGTTCCCAGTTGACGAAACGTCGCCATGTTAGCTGACAGCAAATTTGTTTTCAGGCTCTGGTAATTGCGACGGAAGAGTCAGAATATCAAGAAATTGCTTTGAGTACTGCCGGCACAGTATGGCGACACTCTTGTCCCAGCGTATGCACAGACGCCAGTACTGATTCGAAAAGGTATTCTTTGGCACTCCACACAAATCAAAGGACACTTTGGCCTGGGAACATCAAGTCTTTCGACTTCTCTCAATCTCAGACTCGCCCGCCATCAAACCCGCAGAACTCCTACAGGTCTTGCCACAGGCCCTTGAAGATCTCTATGTAGACTATGCGACAATCTCGCATGCTTATGGGGTGGTGTGTGTCTCCGAGAAATGCGACCAAGGGCCTAACTCTTCACCAGTATGTTCCCAATCAGTCCATGCCAATGTGATACTGGCATAGCCAATGCTGACTTCAATAGGTTGTCGACCCTGCCTTGGCAGTCTTCGACAATGGAAGCAGAGATAACATTGAGTTGTCGGGTAGTCATTTAGACCTCTGGCGATTCCAGTCAGGGGACCAAGCAATAGAGGTTGTGTGCCAGAGAATTGAGGCGCTCCTCCGACACGGGCTACAAGGTACGTCAGCCATACAGCAGCCAGAGCAGTAGGTCAAATATGTGACCGATGCAGACACAACCTTTCCTCGGAAAGCGTTCCTTCAAGCGCTGTCTCGGGTCGATCCCGAAACCCATCAGCTGGGGTTAACCAAAGCGGCTCCTGGGACATTAGACTGGATATACGACCACCACGCTTTTGTCGCCTGGATGAAAACGCCTCAAGCTGGTATTCTGCATGTTTGTGGGCCCCCTGGATCTGGAACTACAGTGATCACCTCCCAACTGCTCAGGATGCTATTAGAACGCGAAGGATGCTCAAATGCCGTCATTGCAAGCTTCACCTTCAATAAACAACACATCCATGCACGAACACTGCAGAGTCTAATACTGTCGCTATCACGGCAGCTGTTATCCGCTCGACCTTCTTTGTTCTTCCACGTCCAGAAGCTCTGCGCTGCCTTGTCAAATTCCAACCTTTACACCCAGGAAAATCTACTGCCACTCCTTAGCACCCTTCTGGAAAGGTCTTGTGGCACTCCTGTGATTTGCATCATTCACGCCATTCACGAATGTGAGACGTCGCTCCAACATGTCATTGCGCAACTGGAGCGCCTTGTAGGAATTTCCGAGGGCTTTCTGAAGGTCATCGTCAGTGGAGAAGACCCACATGATACTGGCCATGATTACCACCCAAGAATATACTTGGGGGCAGCCGATACAGAGCAATTTATCATCAAGCAATTTGCTCAGACCAGTTTCGGCCGTCTGATAGAAAGAAACCCCCGCTGGAAAGTACTCGAGAAAGACATAAATGAGGCGCTGTGTACACCATCGACCTCCTATCTATTAGCGCAACGCAAAATGAATCTACTGTTGGAGCCCGATGCTCGGACAACGTTAGTGGCGATGAGGAAGAAAGTGATGGATTTGCCAGGCTCTTTGTAAGAATCATATGCCCAAGCACTTGAGAGAATTCCCGAGGATCAGAGAAGCTGGGTCCAGTCCGCTTTACGGTGGATTGTACACGCAGCGCGGCCACTAACACGCTCCGAATTGGCGGTGGCTGTTGCATTTGAGGAGCTCGGCGACCAGAGGACAGCATCAGGTCTGGACGAGCTCGTGTCCTCCGACATTGTCAACGATCTCAATCAAGTCGTTGGCCCTCTATTCAAAGTGGTGGACGATCGCGTTTATCTCATTCATCGATCATTTCGAAACTTTCTTACCCGAGGCCTGGACGAGAAGTATCTGGATGAGTTCAACCATAATCTCGTGCTCACCGAGTGCCTACAGTACCTTGAGGAGTTTGGCAAACCGTCTCTTTGTCTAAACATGACTGGATCACCGACCGTTGCATTCGATCTTGTCGAGTATGCCACAGTGTACTGGCCTGTACATCGTTTATTGAGCAAGTCGGACCCCGGCTCCACTGTCATCCTCTCGACATTCCTTCGCGCTGAGAATGTTGAATCTTGGTCCAAGCTCTATGAACAATTCCGCGGCACCGAATTCCCTAGTGAGCCTCTAAACACTTCATTCCTGATCGGCTGTCGTTTCGGATTCCCGGATCTTGTCGCAGCTTCGATACCTGAGGTCAAATCCGCTCATGATTCCGACGACACGTTGCAGAAAGGCTTAAATATAGCGGCCCGGTACGGCCATGGTCAGGTTGTGAAGTTTCTCATTCAGGAAAGCGCGACATCTGATTTGACCATGAGCTTGGCTGTCCAAAGTGGCGTTTTTGAAGTTGTTTCCACCCTCTTGTCTGTTCATCCGGACGTGGAGACCATGGACTCCCAAGGTTGGACGCCGCTCCACCACTCATCAGCCAGAGGAAACGAGGCTATAACGTCGCTGTTGTTGAAGGTCATAGCCGATCCAGATGTCTTGACATCAGACCAATCCACACCTTTGCACCTGGCAGCGACGACGGGCCAGTTTGCTATCGTGCAGATGTTGGTAGGGGCACAGGCCAATGTCATGCTGCCTGATGGTTCCGGCTGCGATGCACTCAAACTTGCCGCACAGTCCGGTTTCAGCGACATCGTGCAGTGCCTTGTCCAAAATCACGCGGACGTTAAAGCAGCTTCACCAGATGGTGCCACAGCTCTTCATGTTGCGGTTGAATTTGGTCATTTATCGACTGCTCAGATCTTGTTGCAGCATGGAGGTGACATTCATGCTCCTAACGGGTCGCAGCTCACTCCTGTGCATTTGGCAGCAAAGAAAGGATTTCTGGACATCTTGAAACTGCTGCTGGACGCATTGGAACAAGCAAAGCCTGCAACTAGTGCTGAATTTGAAGAAACCAATGAACTATCCATCATGACGAAGTTCCAAATCGACGAGGAGGAAGAGGAGTCTCCACTACAACTAGCAGCTCGCGCCGGACACATTGAAATTGTCAGGGAGCTTCTTAGGCGCCATGTCATCGACGAGGACCGGAAAAAGGATATCAGTGTCGCAGTATACCGCTCGGCTGTGATTGGATATGGTGCAGTTGTGAAAGTACTTCTCGACCATGATGCTAACTGTATCGCTGAAGATGAAGATGGCAACACTGCTCTACACTTGGCTGCGAGCAGAGGCCATTCAGAAGTCCTCACGCAGTTCCTGGAACGGCCTCAATTCAATATAAATGAAGCGAACAGCAGCGGATGGACCACTCTTCACAAAGCAGCTGAATTGGGCAATGTTGAAATCGTCAGGAAAATTCTCGCAAGGAAACCAGACCTTGGCAGCAGGACTAATTCTGGTAGCACCCCACTGCATATTGCAGCTCAAGGGGGCAATCTAGCCACTCTTCGGGTACTAATAAGTGAATTGGATACCAGTCAGGAGTGCGACAATGACGACAAAACTCCTTTCTCTCTAGCTGTCGAGGCCGGACAAACAAATATTGTGAGGGAGCTGCTTTCGACATACGACATTGACCATGACAACTCATATCCATTTCACAATGCGGCCAGAGCGGGCCACATAGAAGTCATAAAAATCTTCCTCGAAAACGCCTGGGACGTCAATCAGATCAATGCGAGCAGCCAGACCCTATTGCACCTAGCATGCTGGAGTCCTGATCCTTTGGCTCTCGTCGATCTTCTTCTCGATGCAGACCCGGACGTCAACGCAAAAGACGATGACCTCGAAACACCACTCTCATATACGGCAAGGAGCGGCACAGCCGATGTTGCAAAAGCTCTTCTGAAAGTTGGTGCAAACATCAACTCCAAAGACAAATATGACTCAACTCCCCTCTTCAGGGCATCTAATGCAGGTAATGTTGATGTGGTCAAGGAATTATTGGGCTGGGAGCCTGCACCAGATCTCAACATTCAGAACAAAGAGCGAGGGTGGACGGCACTGCATGCTGCATACGACAATCCCGAAGTCACTCGGCTATTACTGGCTGCAGGAGCTAGTAGCAGCGTGAATGACAACGACGGAGATCCCCCTATGCTCCTTAGCATAATTTATGGCTATAGTGAGGTTTTTAAGTGCTACCTCAAAGTGGCACTTGAGAATCACGGAGTGGGCGGGGAGTCTATCTCAGCCGCAGTCAGATGTGCGATTGAGGAGGGGAGAGAGGAAATCTTACAGTTGCTGATCGAGCATGGAGCGGATGTCCATGCCGAAAATGAACGAGGTACCACTGCATTACACGTGGCAGCTCACGAAGGACGATTCGATCTACTTCAAATGCTGATTGAGAGAGGTGCCAATGTTCACAAAATCAGTGAGCACCGGGGAAGTGCGCTTATGGCAGCTGCTCAAGCTTCTGCTTTGGATTGTGTGAAATTGCTACTTGAAAGTGGCGCAGAAGTCAACGCCGAGGGTGGAAGGTATCATTCGGCCCTCCAGGCAGCAGCCGTTGCTGGTGATCCAGAGGTGATTAAGGTCCTGCTAGAGCATAAGGCTGATCCCAACATGGTTGGTGGTGAATTTGGAACGGCGCTGCTGGCTGCCTCGTCAACATCGAACACGGAACCCATCCATCTTCTTCTTGAAGCCGGGGCCGACCCCAATGAGAAAGGCGGCAGGAGTGAGAGCCCTCTCCAGAAGGCAGCCTTCACCGGGACAGCTGATATCGTGGAACTCTTGCTTGAACGAGGGGCCAGGGTGAACGACAGAGGCGGCTCCTATGGCTCGGCCCTAAATGCCGCCATCGAACAGGGGAATCTCGACTGTGCGGAATTACTCCTTAACCATGGCGCTGACCCCAACTTGTCGGTGTCGGACCACCCCAGGCCTGTCCAAATCGCCGCGAGAAAAGACCTTTTGGAAATCATGAAACTCCTTATTGAGAGGGGGGCCGACCCCGAAGTTCTAGATGAGGGCGGGCGGACGATCACTATGGTTGCTTTGGCGTGGAATAGCCATAGCATTGTCGAACATCAACTCAAACGACAAGACATAGATCTCGACAAGAAGGATGCCGCTGGCCGCACGCCTCTAATGATAGGCGTCAGGCAGGGGAGTGACTTCGTCGAAACTCTTCTGAAAAAGGGCGCCGATCCAAATTCACGGGATTGGCAGGAAAAAACTCCCCTGATTCAGGCCGTGATGAAAGATTTCTATCAGGCCATCACGCCCCTCTTGGCTTACGGGGCGGACCCAGCTTTGGTGGATGCTCGCGGTCGTGGACCTCTCTACTGGGCTTGCTATCAAGGAAGCATTGAAACCTTTGACAGTATTCTGGGTGCAATGAAGGCCACCAAGGAATGCTCAAAACATTGTGAAAGAGCTATCCATGCCGCGGTCGCCGCCAACAGGTCAGACTTCATTTCCAAGCTCCTCGGGGTCCAGCATACTCGGCCGAACGAAGCTGGTGAGGACAACTGGACCCCGATTTACACAGCCCAGAGATTTGGTTACGGACCAATTGCGGCTCAGCTTATCTCTGCTGGGGCAATTGACACCGATTTTCACGATTTGGTGGGGAGACGACGATTCCCTTCCAAGTGGGATCCATTCGAAAGGTCCGCGAGTCTCCGAGTGAGTCCAGACGGTTTGATTGTTGAAACAGGTGGTAAGTGGATAAGATTTCGTTACCCATGCAAGGCATACATTTGTCTGCCTTGCTCAACGTCCCTGACTTATCTTTTCCGGGCCATTCGAAGCCCTTTAAATTGCTTGCCAGACGTACGTTACGACGCTAACATGCAGAATAGGCCCATTTAACCCTGACAATATGTCCTTACCGTGTGGCGTGATTCTAGCAGACTCTCCGATGCCTGGGCAGGGCACCTATTACTTTGAAGTGAAAATCGACAAGGCACCTGACAATGGGTACGTGAAGCCAGGTCCATCGTGCCCAGCATCGGCCACTAACCAGACCCACAGAATGATTGGGGTCGGCTTTTGTGAAGAAAACTGCACTTTGTACCAGATGCTCGGTTGGAATCAGGGAACGTGGGGCTACCACGGCGACGACGGTGGCGCGCTCAATGGCGGCCAGCGGGACGGAAACGCATGGGGGCCTGAATACACCACAGGCGATGTCATTGGCTGTGGCGTCAACTTCGAGGAAGAGATAGCCTTCTATACCAAGAACGGAGATGTACTGGGTGAGTCTTTATAGGGTGCTTTACAGCGCCATTCCTCCTACTGACAGGCCTTCCAGGTCGCGCGTTCACAGGCATTCGGGGCAAACTATACCCAGCCATCAGCCTCTACACCGCCCAAAAAGACGTCGCTGTATCGGTCACATTTTGGGACGGGATCGAGGATCACAAGGACGTATTCAAATACAAGGGATCTTGGGAGGCTCCTGCTACGCGGGAACCGCCGGTCCCCAGGCAGGTTGATGTGAAAGACGACGACGACTAGCCTAGGTGTTACGCCTACACGAGCACAAGCCAACACACATGCCGGTCATCGACGGGGTATGAACGGATGGGCGCCGTGGTGGAAGCGGCTCAGTCTGATTATGTCCCTGGAGTTGCCGTCAATGCTCTCCTTACGTCAAGCTATTTCGGTTCTGCTCCTAGACATGTTGCCAGCGTCAGCGAAGCAACCTTCCGAGCTGCCGACCAGGAGTCCGACATAGTCTTGCTATCGACCCGCAGGATCAGAAGCACATCTTTTCCCTGGCAATCCTATATCAAACTCGCCCAAGACTTCCGAGTAATGGAAGTATTGCAGTATCGCACACAAGCCGCGCTGGTCGTCTTCGGGGCGTGTCTGTCGGGGTACGGGCCGCGTGACGGCGGGTAATGATGTCTATGGCTTCTCGCATGCGGTGCTCCAGTCTGGCGCACGGGCATACATGGGCGCATTGTGGAAAGTCAGCGACTATGTCACCATGCTGCTCCTCGTTAACTCCTTCCGTCAGTTGGCGACACCGGGCAACAACCGCAGCCTCGCAAGCTGCTTCCAACAGGCCCAGCAAACTGTTTACGGGCTCGCCAACGCCACTGCCGTAGGAATGCTCAAAGAGATGTTTTCCGAGCTTGGCGCATTGGACTTCCGTGGAATGGAGGGTGAGGACTTACGAAAACTGCAAGAGACGAAGGAATCAAGCTTGATATATCTCAGGTATATTATATATGATCAAAGATATCGGCAAGGGGATGGTCAACCCGAACTTCCAGCACCCTTACTATTGGGCCCCGTTTGGGCAGGTTGGCCACGGTGGACTATGTCTGCGTTAGGCGGCAACCGTTGGTGTCGACGAAGGATGCTTGGAATTCCCTCTCAAGAAAAGTCTCATGCCTGGTCGAAATTTTGTAACCATTTTCTCTTGTCAGCATCTGTTTGTCGACGAGCTGACAGCGACTACGATATCTGGTGCCTTCTTCGCCTTGAGATAATATGCTTCGTCAGCCTGTTGGTCTTTACTCAGTCCCATGCTAGTACGCTGATGACTTCCTGATGGCAATACTTGTACCCGCGTAATGTGCCCAGGCTAGAACCGATTCCAGCTAGGACTTCGTGTCTCCGTCGTAATGTGCCAGGCTAGAGCCGATTCCAGCTAGGCCTTCGTGTCTCTGTCGTAAGGTAAGGACTTGCAAGACAGTGTTTGATGCGAAGAGCCCAGGGTCTTTAGGTCGTCAAACTCGTCCTGGCGTTAACGAAGGACCAGTCTAGTGCGGCTAATTGTGGGCGTATATGCGGCAACCACCACAGCCAATTATCTACAGTATATCATTAAAAAGTTATTTGTGGTCAAAAATCTGAGTCTCGATGCTCCCTTAGCCACGTGGTTCTACCGGCCGTATCTACATAGGATGTCCCGCAGAGCCTGATCCAGCTACGCCTTCTCCGCTGCAAAAGCAGGCTCCACGTCGGCCGCGACCTCGTCGGCAAAGTCAAGGTCGGCCTCCAGGCTGGTCTCGGGCTTGATCTTGAACCAGATCAGGGGGAATGCAAAGACGAGGCCGCCCAGCAAGAGACCCCACGCGATCCCGAACATGGCATTGTAAGACTGTGGGGCGACGAACATGGTGTCAGCGAAAACCAAACAATGTTATTTTCTTTGCTCGGTTGGGGACGCGGAAAAATGTGTGTGCACTCACCACGGCCAGCGTATCCAGTCGGTACACGATGGCATTACCCGCGCTCTGGATGGATTTGTAGAAGCCGACGTACATGGCCAGTTTGCGGGCGCTGTTGGACAGCGAGCCCATGTACCAGTAGATGGACGTCTGCCACGCGGCGTCGTAGAAGCCCCAGAAGATGTAGAGCACGAAGAGCTCGCCGTAGCCGGGGCTGCTCCAGTCCATGCGCGCATCCGCCGTCGGTTGGACGTCGCTCCGCGACCAGTGGCTCTGATGCTTGAGCGCACCGCCCCAGATGGCCAACGTCAGCAGCAACAGCGCCACCCAGCAGACGCGGGCGCGCAGGGGCCGCGAGAACCGGGTCCAGTCGAGCGCAAACCCGAACAGGAACGAGGCCACGATCTGCATGGCCCAGTAGATGACGTTGTTGAGGGACCGGGTTCGAGCGTTGAAGATGGCCAAGTTGAAGTCGTTGAACTGGTAAGTGTAGAACCAGTTGGAGGACAGAAACATCTAGCACATCATCGGGTCAGCAACGTCCAATTTCCAACTTCCTTTTTTTCCTCCAAGCTTCGGACAACTTTCCAACTTCCCCTTCTCCCATCTTCTACACGCAGTAGGGCTGACATACCGGAAAGAGCAGGACCACGAAGTAATCGGTCCGCAACAGCTCCCAGAGGCCCCAAAGTTCGGTTTTCCAAGAAGGGTGTTTCATCAAGATGACGCGACTGCCGTCGGGACGGACAACCTTGCTGGCAGGCAATGTGCAGAGCCCGACGATCCCGCCGGCAAACATCAGCACAGCAAAGGCGGCATATGTGCCGTCTCCCACACTGCTGCCCGACCCATGGATCGTCTGGCCGAGCGGGATCTGGAAATCACCCAGCCAGTCAGTACGCAGATTTCCTTGAAGCAAAGGTGGATGAATGAAATGTCGAGGTAACAGATTTGACATACCAAAGCGCCGATGACCGCGCCCATGTTGAAAATGGCCCAGTTGAGGCTGATGTATTTGCCTTTCTGACTCTCATGGGGATAGGCGAGAAGGATGGCTCCTTGAGCCGTCCAAAGCAAGGCAGCAGTAAAGCCAGCCAAGGCACCAGCGAAGATGACAAACCCTGAATTAGCCGTGTGGTTGTAGCAAATGTACGAAAGCACCGAGGTGGTATAGCCGATGCCGGCGGAGGCCAGTCCCCATCGCGACCCGATCACGTTGACAATCGAGCCCGAGAAGAAGGCGAAGAAGGCAAATGTACAGTAGGTGGCCACAGCGGTGTTGTTGCCCACGGTCGGGTCCAGCTGCCCACCTCCACCAAGTCCGGACCTATTCGACGATCAGTTGCAGGTCGTAGCAAGAAGAGGTGAGACTCGCACAGTGCATTACTCATCCCCGGTAGCAGGAAAAGGCAGAACGACAAGAGCAAGATCTGTGTCAACGGCGAAGCATAGTATGTCAACGTCCACGCTCCGATTTTCCTCCGCCGATAGATCCAACCGTCAAGTCCTTCTGGAGGCACGTTCTCGGCATTGCCTGCGACCGCAGCGCCGGCTATCACGTTGGTGTCGGGGGTTTTCTCCATGTCAGCCATGTTGTGGAGCCTTCACGGGTGAGTTACGAGGCTTGTGGGTTGCTTTGTTTTATTGTTGAGGGCGAAGGGACAAAGAGAGCCCCAGTGCAACCGCTGGTGTTGGTGCTTCTCACTTGGTCAGAAGCTGGGTCTGAGAGTCGTTGCAAAACAACATCCTCTGAGGAATGGAGGACATGCACCAGATCATATATCGTCGTTGAATTCTTTAGCCACTCGGTAGTCCATGAAACAACGATTGGGCTGCTGTTTCCCGCAACCCGCTTGACCACAGACCGCGGGCTGCGCGATCTACCCCGGTCCAAGATAAGCTGGTAGCACGACCTCGATGCGACCGCTGGAAGGAATCATCACGCGACACAATTCGACAAGGGTCATAATCGACAGCCGCGATGCTGGAGGCTGGCTTGCGGGATGTGGAGGCGTGGCAGCGTAGCACAAGTGGAGACACGCGCGAGACGCCCTATCGTGGTGATAAGGTCTAGCAGGAGTGACCGCTGAGTGGCCGACTGGTTACTGTCAGTCAGCCGATAACAGGAAAATGACAAGATATTTACGATCAATAATACCGGACTCAACAAAGTAAACGTGGAGAGGCTTGCCAATGACGGATTGTCTGTCGCAGCCCTAAGGGGCCATCATAAGTGCATCAGCGACATCTCTACTAATCTCCGCATACTCGCTCTCTGTCTCGAATCCCAGCTCGAGGAGATTTTGAGACACAATTCCTCTGGGAACCTTGAGTCCGTCAGCATCGGCCACGTTCACGGAATAAAGGGAGTTTCGAATCCGGAAACACATACTCGGCTTGTTATACACGCTTCGCAGCCCTGGCGGTCCAATTCGCGAAGCGCAAATACGGACATTCTCTGAATAATGTCTCGGAGGTGAGAGCCCGAGCTGGTAGTTAACTGTTCAGGATTCATCACAAGAGCGGACAACATGCCACCGGATGGAGGACCCATAACGACCTCGCCACAGAGCGATGCAAGCCGCGAACCTTTTGTGTGGACTAGCATTGACCCGACAATCCGCTGGGAGATGGTCTCACGTGCCAGGACCAATGCACAGTCTTGCCTTTGAGAAGGTAAGTGGAGACGATATAGGCTCTCAGCGAGGGGGTCGGCTGGCGTTCCACGCCCTCGCAGATGCGAACAAAGGTCATCGGACATATTCCAGTTGTAGTTTATCTGGACATCCAACTCGAGAGATGAATCCTGTGAAACTTGAGATACATTTTCCCAACAAGCTTGGATATTTTTCATTTTCAGCGTAACGAGATACCGGTGGGTGGTAGCAGACCCGACCTTCCAGCCTCTGAACGCTGTTAGAGATTTTGCCTCACATGTAAGGATGCCACCTACAGGTTCTCCAGCCACTTTTTGGCGTAGTCATTTGCTGGCGTAGATGACTTGAGCAAGCCTGGGTAGATCCCAAACAGAGGACACCCGACTTGTACAGTATTTGCCTCAAGGCGGTCCCTCAAGAAACTGAGGGTGAAGTTGTACAAGTCTGTTCCAATCGAAAGTCGGCGTTTTGACGCTTCAACCAGGATGAAGTCTAGACAGCTATGATTGACGCTCTTAAAGTGGTGCATCCTGCAGAGGCCATAGATGGTTTCCGTGCTGGCGTTTCTGACGATGAAATAGTACGTGGCCATGGTGGAATTAGGTGCGTTTGAAAAGGCGTCTGGAGACAAACCTGACAGCCACAGGCTTAACTTCTCAGCTGGGCTTCCCTCACTCTCGCTCTCGGCCGCCGCTTTCAGAAATACATATAGCGATGCCAAATCGCGTGTGGGGTCGAACTGTTCGACGAGCCATGTCGGCTGGTGATCTTCTCGGGACTGCACCCGCTTGGGCATGGTATAGCCAGGAGCGCGACCCTCGGCTTTGAGGTTCCCGCAGAGGACGCGAAGGACGCAACTCAGAGAGATTGCGGTGCAGTCATAGATCGCCAGATGAGTACCCCTCCAGCTCCCGATCGGCAAGTCATACGGGGAGCTCAAAGAAAGCAGGACCACTGCTGGGGGCCCCTTGACCACTTTCTGGCCCCGTTCTCGCAATCTACAGAGGAAATTCACATACCTGGCAAAGGCCGCCTGGTACTGATTGCGATTTGCATCGGCCACCATGATGATGACTAGATCAGCATCTTCGAGCAGCCTTTCGTGCTCAATCTGCACACCATGGGAGGAATACGAGGTGTGCACAACCTCTCCTACGCCACAGCGAGATAGTGCTTGGCCAAAGGCCTGAAAATACTCTTCACCATACATCGAACCACTGGCAAAATTTCGAGTCTGCAGGGTCAGAGAACGGCCACGAGTACCGTGCGAGAGGCTGGATTGGGTTTGTCCAACGCGCAGGAGCGGTGTGAACAGCACGACTTTGCTGCGTGTAGGCAACGTCTGAGTGAGCGGAATTACTGGAGGATCATCTTGCAAGATCGTCATCGATTGCTCATAGACTCTGAGTGCGAGCTGTCGGTGCTCAGCACGCAAGCTTTCGAGATGCTGAAGGCCCAAAGGGTGAAGCGCTTGTTGCCAGTTTGTGTATTTATTCTTCATCGATGAGATTCTCGATGCCTTTTCTTCCACTCTGCTCGCGGGGACAGTCTTATTCTCAAGTGCCAGCGACAAAGACGCAAACGCCTCGAGCTGCATGGGGAACGACCGGCATACATTGATCATGTCGCACCCTGCGCCAAGGCCCATGACGGTGGCTTGACCCACGCCAACGCTTTGTGCGATGCCATCCATCTCCAGACATTCTGAGACGATGACACCTTCGTAGCCGAGTTGCCCACGCAAAAGTTCGGTGAGGACTTTTTTCGACAGGCAAGCATGCATCAATTTCGGCCCCATGGATGAAATTGCACATCCCGCGGCGGCAATACCATCAACCCCATCGCGAATCGCCTGTTCGAATGGGACTATGATGGACTGCCGCAGTTGCTCAAGGCTGGTAGAAATCACCGGAACCTTAGCAACGGATTCGTCAATCTCAAGACTGCCTCCAAGAGGGAAATGCTTCGCGCAGCATGCCACATGGGCATCTCGACAGCCTCTGATGAAATTAGAACCCAGCTTCGCGACCAGATGTGGATCATCTCCAAAGGACCGTGTCCCAAATCCTGGAACCGTGCTATCAAGGATAACATCCAGTGCGGGGCCTAAAAGCCAGTTCACGCCGATGGCCGACAATTCTCTGGCAGTGGCATGTCCGACAAGATAGGCATTCTCCTTGGAGTTTGTTGCAGCAATGGCCATCGACGAGGGAAATTGCGTGATATAAAGCTCATCGGTGATGGAATTCACCAGACCATTTTCCTGATCGAGCGCAATCAGCAAGGGCTGCTCATGGCCCGATCTATGCGCAATAATCTGCAAGTCTCGAATGAGGCGGAGCCCTTGTTCGGCAGCTGATCAAACCGCCATTAGTCTTTACGGACATTCCAGAGGCTCCGGTGATGAGGGAGCACGGTCCGGCAGCAGCAGAGCACTTACAGGTGAAGTTTTTGGCATTGAGCAAGATTGTCCCAAGGCGGTACTCTTCAATGAGGGTGCGTATGTGCGGATTCACCTCAGTGCCATCAAATCCCATCATAAACAGTGACCCCACGGTGCTGTTAAGGTTGAGTATTTTGAGCGATGGTTCAAAAGCGCACCGACTCACGATTTGGGGACTGGGGCCGGCTGCGTAACCGGCCGCTCCATGTCGGCCGTCCTATCTCCTTGTCGCAAGAGTCCGCCAGTAGAGACACTTCTGAGCTGGGTGACATGCTCAATATGAACGATTATTCTCAGACACGTCAAAGGTCAAGCGGTGTTGATGAAATGGTCCGTGGCCAACTTCCAACTAAGTCGACGAGAAACGTGCACGTGACTCGGCGGATGTCTTGGCGATATCACATGACCGGGCCAATCAATACGGTCATTACAAAAATCATACGTGTCAGAATAGGAGGGTATCTGTATCCACTTCTATTCTGAATTTCATTGGGCAAAACGTGTTCTGGGTCCTGGTGCTGCAAAGCCGAGAAGCATTTCAACTCTATATCTCTCTATCAGGAGAGTTTCAAGGTCAAATACTGGTCAGAGGGCAAGGAACTATCGTGCATCTCCCACTACAACCCTATACAACTAACGCAGAGACGATGCACGAGCCTCTCGTACGTTTCTCAAACTGTGTGCTGGCGAGGAACGGCCAGGAGGTAGAAGAGGACCTTTACATATCGCAATTAACAGGTAAGATCGTCGAAGGAGCGTCTCAAGACGGTCCTATTGTCGTGGAGGACCTGAGGGGTCGCATAGTTGCTCCCGGACTGATCGAGGTCCAACTGAACGGGGCGATGGGCTTCAATTTTTCCGAGGTCCCAGAGTCTGACATTGAGATGGAAGAATATGCAAAGTCATATACCAAGACCTGTCAGGGCCTCATCAAAACGGGTGTGACCTCATTTCTTCCAACGGTGACCACTGCTCCATCCGACATCTTCAAACGCGTATGTGCACGTTTCCACCGGGAATTTGGGACCTTGAGTTTACCATCGAAACCCATTCTAACATACATTGCCCAGGTTTTACCATATCTCGCCCCGAACGGTCACATCAGAGACCCGTATGTTGGGTCCGAGTCCTTGGGTGCTCACTGTGAGGGGCCTTTCATCAGTATCTCTCGAAAAGGGGCTCACGTTGAGAAGCATCTACAGAGCCTGGAACAAGGATGGGAGAGCATCCTGCACTTCTATGGACCGGAGAACTTTCTTCCAATGCCTCTTGCGTCTGTGAAAGACGAGTTGGCTACTACCCGACCTGCTACTATCAGAAAACTGACTGTGGCCCCCGAGCTCGATGGCATGGTTGATGCGATAAAGCATCTTACACAGGAACGCCAAATCTGCTGCTCCATCGGCCACACTGCAGCCCCGTACGAAGTCGGCCTTGAGGCTGTCCGAGCCGGAGCCACGATGATTACGCATTTGTTCAATGCCATGGAACCCCTACTCCATCGCAGTCCAGGCATTCCTGGTCTGATCGGGGCACCCGAGACGGATCTTGAAAACAACAGGCCATTCTTCGGCTTGATCGCCGACGACGTGCACGTGTCGCCGAGCTGCGTGAGGACAGCTTGGGCTGTCCACGAGAAAGGCTGCATCCTGACCACGGATGGCACGGCGGCGACCGGTATCGAGCTTCCGGACGGCGTGTACCAGTGGAAAGAACGACGTCTGGAGAAGAGAGGGAGAAGGATGTTCTTGGAAGGGACAGATACCATTGCTGGAGGGTACGTCGCCTGTGTCCTGACTAGATTTACGTCTTCTCTCTGCTAACCGTTGCCTCTGGAAAAGAACTACGACTCTGTTACAGTGTGTATCGAATCTCATTCGGTGGACAGGAATTGGAGTCGCCCGGGCTCTCGAGACCGTGACCACGAACCCCGCCCGCTTGCTGGGTTGCTCAGAAAGCAAGGGACATCTGAGGCCCGGCGCCGATGCAGACTTGGTCGTTCTTTCTTGGGGAGACGTGGACGGTGCGAGGGAATTGCAGGTGGATCAGGTGTGGAAATTTGGCCGGAAAGTACATGACCGAAACCCTTGATAGTGAGCATTTGGTTAGATTAGAGTTCCGGTGTTGTTAGATTCCAACATAACATGCTCCACTTGGATATCCTTGATAAAGGCAACGTTACACCACCCGGGCCGCTGGGCTTGCCACCAAAAGATACTCGAGACCGGGTTGGAATAGCTGCAGGGACCTGAACGCTGATATGAGTATCTCAGATGATAGTTGGCATTCGGTTCGGACCCGTGCTCTCAGAACTATTGGGTAGGGAGCATAAAGCATTCTTAGCACACCGTAGAGAGCAGCACGGGGAATCAGAAATCACTTTGGAATTCATCAATGCTCTCTCTACTTGGCCAATGCAGAGAAAATAGCACCCTACATCGCAAACCATGAGGCTGATTGTCCGAGACACGGCTGAGGGAGCCTCAGAGTATGCGGCCCGGTATATCCTGGGTGAGTCCGATCTGGCTATTGCAGCTCTCCCTCCATGCCGATGGTTCTGATCTGGGTCTCAGAACGGATTAACCGCGCCTGCCCCAGCAAGCAGAACCCATTTGTCCTGGGCCTTCCGACAGGGACCAGTCCTCTCGGTATCTACGCCTGTCTGATCGATTTCTTCAAGAAGGGGCTTGTCAGCTTTCAGCATGTCGTCACCTTCAATATGGTATAGTCCTTGAACCATCCCATTGCCTCGAGTGATTCTTTACTGCTCTGCGCGGTTGACTCACGTTGATTTGCTTCCGGGCCACGAAGTGAAGCCAATACAATGCCATGGAGACCATTTTCTAACCTATCGTCTGTTTTTGGCAGGATGAATACGTGGGTATTCCCCGTGACCATCCCCAGAGCTATCATTACTTCATGTTCCAACACTTTTTCGACCACATTGACATCAACCCCGAGAATATTCACATCCTGAACGGCACCGCCCCGAACCTTCAAGCGGAATGTCAGGCTTTTGAGGAAGCCATCGTCCACGCTGGTGGCATCGATCTCTTTCTGGGGGGGATGGGCGCCGATGGCCACATTGCATTCAATGAACCAGGGTCCAGCCTCGCTTCTCGAACGCGAGTGAAAACACTTGCCCGAGACACGATCATAGCCAACTCGAGATTTTTCGGAGACGATGAGAGCCAGGTACCCATCCGCGCACTCACGGTCGGCGTACAGACGGTGATGGATGTGAGTCATTTCCCCCCTAATGCGGAAGGAGCCTAAGGCATGTCGGGCTGAATCTTGAATTCTTGATCACTTAGGCACGCGAAGTGGTTATTATTGCCACTGGAATCCACAAGTCGGTGGCATTGCAGCGATGCATCGAATCGGGTGTCTGTCACATATGGACACTGTCCTGCTTGCAGATGCACCCGCGAGCCATGGTTGTCGTCGACGAAGACGCAACCATGGAACTCCAGGTGAAGACTGTCAAGGTAAGTCCCAAGGTATTTGTGCAGCTCCGTGGTGGTCCGCCATGTTGTCCGTCTCACTAACCCGGGAAGCAGTATTTCAAAAGTGTTGAGAATGTCGACAACGGGCACACTCTGGTCGCCACATCGGACGTCGCCAAAATTGACCAATTCGAATTGTCTCGAACGACTAAAATGACAGCAGATCCGAGTCCAGCCGTCCAAGTAGACGACTCAGTGGACGATTCATCCCCAGTGACCGATCATCGACTAGCAAATGGCTTTCTTCTCGACAAATCTGAACTTCTCCTGCCTCCACCGGACCAACCTAATCGTACCGCGTCGGTCAGCCCCGAGCTGATCCCCGATCGAATGGCATCGCGAATTGCGCTGACTTTGCCCTCTCGAGCCTGAGTGCACCTGGTCCTGTATCCCGGCAATGCGAGTCCCTTGTAGTGAGATAGATGCCCAAAGCTCAGTGACAATGGTAGCCAAATGTTCACATTCCCCAGGAACGTTCAGACCTGGATCTGAACCTGTCTAGCAAACTATGGGGAGAGGTTTCCAGTTGGCCCCGAGTCACTGTTGGCCGTTCGGCCAGTATCTGGAGCACCGGAAAGGTGGTGTGCTATCGCGAATCCTCGGAACGCGATGCTCGAGCCAGATACTGTAAAACCAACGTTGAAATCGCCAAGAAGAAATTTACTGGGTTAAGGTAGCAGCAACGGGCCAGTCGTTGACTAGTGTGGCAGCGTTACACACGATCTCCACACTTGGTATCCTAGATAAGCGTCGTCCTGCCGCGGATATGGCTTTCTCCAAAGTAGTTAGGGTTACACGGTCATGTGGGGATCCACCATTCGGAGGGTAGTTCCTTGTACGGGGTGTCAGAAGGACTCTTTTACTGCACGCGAAACAGTGCGACTACCATGTCATGTCATGTCATGTCGCATTCGTTGAACGTTCGGCAGTGGGACCCCCTGTGATGCCCATTCCCGACGTGTCCTTCTTTGCACGAAAGTCCTAGCATCTGGCCACGTGGAATCAGGCAGAGCCCAACTGGACCCCGTCGGCTGTGGCCATCACAACTGGAGACATCTGGTTCACCGCGCCTAACCCTCGCGGCTTACGACATCCCGAGTCTTTAAAAATGCCAACAGCGGGACGCACAGAGCCACCCCTAAGCACACGACAACACGACTGTTACCTCTTGACTGAGAGGGCGTGTCTTGAAGTCCCAAAACGTCCGGCGGAGTGGGCAGAGAGTCATGATGTCGACTGATGGTTTTTACCCAACACCAGGGATGGGCACACCTGAAGCACGAGGGGGCCTCGCTGCGGCCTTCTTTGACGAGGCGATCTCGAGTCTGACGTCGCCCTTGACGACGCCCGAGCTCTTTAAATACTCGGAACTTTTGACCGCATCGTTGCGCAAGAATATGAAGGATGCGACATCTTTGTCCATGTTGCCCTCTTTCATTGATGACTTGCCGACTGGACAAGAAACGGGTAGAGCCGTCGCCATCGACATTGGCGGCTCGACGATGCGTTTCGCACTGGTGGACTTGTACGGGCAGAGGGAGGAGGCCAGCCCGAGTCCCTCAGCCCCAGGAGCCAGTCCTGACGACAAACAATATGATCTGCCTCCTTCGCAGAGATTGGGCATTATCACGCAACGGCAATGGGAGATCACTCAACGAGTCAAGGAGTTGAATGGGGAGCTCTTCTTCGACTGGATCGCGCGGAACGTGAAAGAAGCAATTCTCGAAGCCGGTCTTGACTACCAGCAGGGTTTTGGGGTCGGTTTGGTGTGGTCATTTCCACTGGAGTGAGTGTTGTTTCATCATGTGCAATCCAACCCCTTCTTTCGGTATACACCTGACTGACATGGCGGGACCAAACAGGCAGACCAGTCTCAACGACGGCGAGCTGAGGGAGATGGGCAAGGGCTTCAAGGTCGGGGTGCAGTTGAAGGGTCGCCGGTTGAAAGAATGCATGGATTCGGCCTTTGCGAGAATGGTAGGTCAATCCAGAGAGAAGCCATGTAGATTATTGACAGCCAACGCAATCGCTGACCTACACCGCAACAGCATTTATCGCTCGAGCTTGATGCCATCATTAATGACAGCATCGGCCCATTGCTGGCTTTGGCATACACAAAGCCGCGAACTGGGGTGGGGTTGGTCGTAGGAACCGGATTCAACGCCTCGATCAAACTTCCTGCACTGTCACTCACGGCGGAAAAATACGGCCATCGACCAAGCCGATGGAGAGATTCGGCCAAGCACGTGCTCGTCGACGCGGAGCTCTGTGTTATAGGTCGCAACATTTTCCACCAAACGGTGTGGGACGATCAGATCACAGCCCTCTTCCCAAGACCGGACTCTTTGGCTCTAGAGCAGTGGATCGGAGGGTTCTTCATGGCCGAGATTGTTCGACGCATTCTACTCCAGGCCGCCCAAGCCAACCTTTTGTTCGGAGGAAACACACCGGAGAAGTTGCAGCAGGAGCGCATGATTGGACTGGAGGTGTTTGGAGATATTGAGGCGTAGGTGACGGGTTGACACTGCCCTAAACATCCTCACCCTCTGCTTCTCTGTATGCATGGTCCGTCAGCTAACTTATGAATCTTTCTCGACGACAGCGACCACTCGGAAGACTTACAGGTGGGAAAAACATTGTTGTTGACCGCGCTCGATCTTCCCACGGAGCCGTCAACCCAAGACATGATACATGTCCGAAGCATCTGCCAAGCGGTTTCGACAAGAGCAGCAGCATACGCTGCTGTGAGCATACGATCCCTGGTCACCCTTCAAAGAGCCGAATATCACCGACAGGGTCTGACAGAGTACTCGTACCACACGCGTCCCTCGGCCCAGGACGGGCGCCAAATCTCGGAGCAGCGTGAGCATGACACCACCGTCGTCGCCTGTCTAGGTTCCGTAATCGAAAAATACCCTAGATTTTTTCAGCGTTGCCAGGAGTATGTGGACAGGCTCCACGAATACGAAGGGCGTCCGACAGTCACCCAGCATGGTATGGAAGCCGAGGACAAGGCTCGACGGGGCAAATCATCAGGAGACCGCCTTGCCCAGCTCGAACTGTGTCACAACTCAAGTCTGACTGGAGCCGCCGTAGCTGCTTTCCAGGCGCGTTACAGCCATGGTCAGAAGTCCGGGCACTCGTGTGCGAATGAAACGCTATCTAGCAGCCCTGGCGTATCAGCAAGCACATGCGCATCTCAAGATAGAGACGAGAAGAGCAGAAGTCGGGTCCTGACATTGGTTGCGCAAGCAAAGCAAGACGCCAATGCAGCTAGGTTGGAACCTGGTCGTGCAGAGGAGAAGAGTGTTTCCTCGCCAAGATTGACGATATGGACGAGCCTTAGAAAATGGATTTGCTTCTCCCGGGTGAGGGGCTAATCTGCTCAGGTGTGCGTCGACATGGCATTGACCAGGCTTTTGATTCCAATGGGCCTTGGCACATAGAACCTTGCATGGCCAGCGGGGAGCGAGGCTTCGAAAAGGATGCGCAGTTTTCACACATGCGACCAACCACGGTCAGGGAGGTTCCTTCCCTTCTCAAATGGTGGGCGTATATGGCTTTTCCGTCCTTCTTTGAAGTGACACCACGGATGGTGCCAGAATACGGGATCCACTGGTTCCTGCCAGTTTTGGATACCCACGGGGACATAAGTGTACGACGCAGGCGACGACTGCGAGGCGATGGAGCCCAAAAGGGAGGATGTTGACATAAGAACGTCACTGTTGAAGGCAGCTGAACTGTGACCTGCGACGAATGACCCAGATGGTGCTCCTATCAGATCGCCAGCCTTGGCTCTGGGCATCGTGTCATCTGCGACAGCATTCGATGTGGCTAGGGAAGAGTTAGTAGATGTCTGGTTCATCGGTAAGCTCTGGCGTTGCTGAAGCGAAACATCAATCGCTACATCCGTGAACTCGATGCGCGATAAAGGCTGTAAATCTTTGTCGGCGATTTCGGTCGTATTCTGCTGCCCGAGAGGGACAAACCTTTCAGATAGAGGCAGATAAGCGTCGCTTCGACTATTAAAACGGTGCCCACTCAGTGCATGATCATGGTTGGGCACGAGAGTCTCTGTAGCATTTGCTGGACATGTTTGATGAGGAAATGAAGATGATGAGAGAACATTTGGCGAAGCCATATCTGAAATCTGGGAGAAGTCGATCCAGTCCCACATGGCGGGTGAAAAAATGACTTGATCAGGTCCCAAGTCATTCTCCGGTATTGTCGAGTCCAACGGAGAGATTGGAGGCGTGCGTAGGTGATTTCTAGCATCTCGCGTAGTAGAGGGAGGGAAACTTCTAGCCACAGAAGGGTCGGCATGGTACGAGTCAGTGGAAGTTCCGTCTCTTGTCGACAGCCAACTGGTCTGATCCAAGTTGACGCCAATGTCTTTGCGAGAAGAGAAATTTTTAGGACTCCTTCCACGCACCGTCAGCGGCATCGAAGTTGTAGCCAGAACTTTGATCTCCGAACCGTCGGCCATGCAGGCCACGATGATGCAATTGACAACGAATTTTTGGCGTATTTCCTTCCTTCGTCGGCCATTGTTGCTGGTTGCTGAACGAAACTGGAGACGCTCCCAATTTATACGAGCCGTGAACCCGGAAGGAGTTTCCTGAAACTCCAAGTCAACGTCCCCCGGGGGCTGTGAATTGAGAGCGGCATCTGGATTCCTGCTGGAAGCTGATAAGATCGGTACCGGCAGCCAGTCAATGGACTCGACGGCTGAAAGAGACGCCCTCAGATGCGAGACTGCGCGTAGCGGCCTATCGTGTGCGCTGCCTGAGGCACCAATGCCGTCGCTGACGGCAATATGGGTGGGAAAGCCGCATGCATCGACTCGACCAGCCACTTGGAAGAGATTGCGACGATAGCAGGTCAGTTCGTCCTCCATGGACTGGGTCTCAGGGTCCGTTTCTCGGTTCAGGATAAAGGTGCCGTAGAAGCGAACCGCTGTAGAGATGTCTATAGGAGCGAATGTAGCATCGTAGAGGGTGACATTGGGTTCAGAAGACCGGAACAACAGTTGATGGCTGCTAGACTCGATGGGCTCGTCCAGAACGCCGGCAACGTGGTCTTGGGCATTCATTGGCGGCGAAGTGCCTACGACGGCATTGGCATCCTTTTGGCAAAGGTCGGGAGGGTCCAAAGCACGCGCGGGCGATTCAGACGCCTGAATATCAAAGACGGCAACAAATACACGATACAGCCTATCATTCCCGGTGGGGCCTAGCGCGGAGGTCCAGGGAGGGGCGTCTAAGATACCGAGTAGTACCTCCCGTCGTACCTCGTACGAGTATCTCGTACCGTAAAAGCGGCACCGCCGTGGCGAGTCGCACGTGACCGAGCTCGGATCGGGGTTGTCTCAGCCACGCACCCACGCCACCTCAGGTTTTAACGCCACAGGCCAGGAACAGCGCATGAGGCGCATGGAGGAGCCCCGGTTCGACGAATGTCTTCTCCACACGTCGACTTCCGACTCGGACAAACAACCACTTGACTTTCTGTGCTGTTTGTCCCCAGCGCCCTTCTTAAACATGCTCTCCTCTCTCTCCCTCCGCAACTCACTGACTCTGGGTTGTAGAACCGACCGCCAGAATGGATGATGACCACGACATCCCCGTGTCGGACTTTGGCCTCGACAGCCCCGTCCCGCTCCAGTCGCAATTCAACACCCTCTTTGCCGAGTTCGCTCGGTCTCGTCCCCGCGTCTCACCTCCCAGATCCCCCTCCGGCCGCCAGTCCCATCATGACCGTCCCAAGGAGTCTGAGCCCGCCCGATTGGACTTACGCTCGCTCGAATATGCCGAAGACTACGACTCTCATCTGATGTGCCCCATCTGCCACGTGCCGTTCGTCGATCCCGTCGTCCTCGAGTGCGATCATACCTTCTGCGAGTCGTGTCTGCAAGAGTACCGAGAAGGTGGCCAGAGCGGTCAGCGCAATCAGTGCCCTACTTGTCGAGCGTTCGTCCTGTCCGATTGCCGCAAGGCGTCCCGCCTCATCGTCAATATGTGCAACGAGGTCAAGGTGAACTGCCCCAACGAAGACTGTGAACAAGTTCTCCCTCGAGGCTATATCGAGCGACACGCAACCCGGGAATGTCCTCATCAGCGACTGGGATGCCCGGATCCACGATGCGGCAAAATGGTCAAGAGGAGGAACTTTGTTCCGGAGCAGTGCATTCATTCCTCTCACATCGAGTGTGATTGTGGCGCCGTCATCGAATTGGGCAAGGGCGAATGGCTGAGGCACAAGGATGAAGACTGTCCCAACACTGGTGTCAAATGCAAGCAGTGCGGTCAGAGGATCTCGGCCAGAGACTACCTGAACGGCGTGACTGGCCATATATGCGACCAGGACCACGTCTGTCCCGGAAAGGAGTATGGCTGTACAGACGAATTCATCCCCGATGAGCTAGACCAGCACGTAAAGTCCTGTCCATTAGCGAGGATGGCTCCACACCTCAAAAGACAATCACAACTATTGCAGTCTCTACAAGAACAATTGGCCGTGGTCAAAGTCCGCAACGAGGTCCTCGAAACCGGCTTCGACAAAATCAACGACATTGTCAACGATCGTGTCCTGCCTCACATCGACCACATCGACCGTTCTCCTCCTCCCGAGTCCGACATTGAGGAGATCGAACGCGATCACATCCCCTCAGCCGTCTCGCACCGCGATCTTCTGATGCCAGCACATCTACGTGCCTTGACGCCCTCCCCAGACCCGTTGGCTAGCACTATCTCGCAGACACAACAGCATCTGCTCGCCCTGCACGAATCGTTGCGAGGGACTGTCGACACACTGGAGAATGACATCACCGTAATGGCCGGTAACATAGCCGATCTGGACGCCCGAACATCCATGCAGCTGATGAACGAGACGCTACGAATCAAAGAGGAGCTCGCTCATACCAATGCCGCCTTGTTCAGCACCCGATCGCAAGTCCAGTGGCTACTCAATCGCGAGAGGATAGGCCAACAGCAACAGGCAATGGGTATGCGTGGTCGGACGCCGTCCGTTCAGCCTCACTCGACGAATCTAGATCCATCGGCTAGAAGTTCAGTTTCGGAGGGCACAGATCCTTCGGCCCAAGGGTCCAGTTCCGAGAGGCAGCCGTCGCCAGGTTTTGTCGCGTCGAGTCCAAACTTCAGGCCACAAATGAGGAGGCCTAGTGGTGGGAGTCAAGAGAGGGTGAAATTGTGAATAGCGTCTCGAACTTGAGTAGTCTCTGAGGCTAAGTGTTGAAATTGTGATAGGCCTCTCAAACCTGGGCAGTCTCCGAGGTCAAAGAGTTGAAGTTGTGACAAGCTCTCGAATATGAGCATTCTTTGAGACCAAAGCGCGGAAGTTGTAAAAAGGCCTCTCGAATATGAGCAGACCAAAGGATCTGAAGTTGTAAAAGCCCAGTCCCGCCAACGCAGCAATGTGTATCTGGGAAGAACCCATTAGGAAACGGAATACTGTACGTACGGTCGAGCTTCGTTTTATGACCAATCCTTCACCAAGGCAAACAAGCAATCAATCTCATGACAATCGATAGAGTCGCCCACACACAGCGAACAACATGTATTTGCGACAGCCACAAGCCCAAAGCACTATCCTAGAAGCTCCTTATCTCCCAGAGCCTCGCCCCGTCTCGCTTGCCCATCGGATGGACCTACCATTTGTGGGGCTGAAGAGGAGGCGGTCTTCTGCGTTTCGCCAAACACCCATTCATCACCGCGACAAATGGGCGCCCAGAGATGTTAGATGCGCGAGATGCAGCGATCGCGATTGGTTCGCCCTACCGACTGACCCCGGAGACGCAGGAAATCCACCGCGAGCCTCTTTCGTGGCTTGCTCCCCCACCCTTCGCGAACCGTGGATTTGATACGTACATCTGTGATACGTGATATGTGATAACGATAAGGTTTCTACGGCGCGCAGTAACCGCCAGATGCTTGCTCGCTCACTCGAGAATGAGATATGAGATGAATACTACACATGCATGTGCGCACGCATGTAGATACGGGTAGAGTACGGGTTGCGGGACACATGGATAGGATATCGCTATGGACGGACAGTGCATATGTAGTGCGAGCGAACGAGCAAGCGACTGCCACGGGACGAACACCAGTTCACTCTGCCAGTCAGTCCGTTAGTTCGTCGGTATAATAGATATTGGACTTACCTTGGAACTACATATCCCGCTCTCGACTTCGATATCATCCTCAAAGGCCACGCCACGCCACACTCCCAATCAAGTCCGTTACCATTTGACTGCGTCGAGCACTCAGCGAGGTACTGCACGGCGCTGTTGCATTTACAATACTATCTATACTGGACTTTCGAGGGATCTGTCAAATCTAGAACCTCTCATATCTCAAATCATATTATCTCACGCGGCGGAATCAAGGGACTTTCATCCTTCACGACGCGCACGAAAGGGAAAGAGGAGAAGATTCCGAAAGGTCACTTAACCAGTCGTGTGTTTCGGCCGCTGCCGCCCCCGCCTCGTTCACCATGGGCCACGGACGCACGCTCGAGTATCCCAAGACGCCCATCAACAAGGTCAACCGGTATAACCAGCGAGGTGAGTACGAGTAGGAGGAAACGCAATGTTTTACTAGACTTGAGGGAGGGCCCCGCCAAAGAGTGCTCATACAGAACTACATACATATCATATGTGCCGTGTGCCATATGCCATGATGGTTTGGAATTACTGGCTGATAGGATATGTACTCGGTACTCGGGACTAACTCTCTCATTCTCAACAACCCAGCCACATACGATCTCGAGCAAATCCACACCATAATCAACACGAGCACAGTTGTTCACGTCTCGTTTAACACGCCGGATCCGGGAAATCCGTTTCCCGTGACGTTGCCTGTGAGTATAGCCGAGTCGAGTCGAGTCGGGTCGGCTCTCTGCCCTTACTTTCCTTCCTTCCTTTCTTTACATGCCTTGGCCCCCTTTCTTGCATTCCCCCTCTCCTTTACACTTCCCTGCCCAACCAGCAAGTAAATTAAGAAGCTAACTCCGTTCACCACACCTAGATGGTTGGTGTGGCCGCCTCGTTCGACCACCCGTCCGCCTCCCTGGGCGAGCCCCTCGATGTCTACCTCCACGGGTACGTCAGTTCACGACTGATGAACCTATCGCGCAACGCCGAGACTGATACATCATCACCTGACACACCGACTCCCGCCCAAGGCCTCCCCGTCACCATCTCGGCCACCAAGGTCGACGGGCTGATCCTCACGCTGACCCCCAACACGCACGACGTGAACTACCGATCCGCCGTCCTGTACGGGTACGCCACGCTGGTGACGTCCGTGGAGGAGAAGCTCTGGGCCATGGAAATGGTGACCAACAGCGTGGTCGCTGGCCGATGGGCGCATACGCGCGTACCCCCCGACGCGGCCGAAATGTCCAGCACGAGTATTCTGAAGGTGAGGGTCGTGGGCGGGAGTGGAAAGATCCGCGTCGGCGGGCCACGGGATGAGAAGAAGGATCTGGACCGAGCGGATATACGCTCCAAGGTCTGGACGGGGACGATCCCTGTGTGGGAGACGTTCGGGGAGCCTGTGCCGTACGAGGGCGTGAGCGCCGGAGACGGGAAGGCCAATTTGGTATCGCTCGTACCGGAGCATGTAGTGGGCTTTGCGCAACAGCGGAGTATGGAGAATGAGCGGTATGCGTTGGCCGCGGTGGAGGATCGGAGTCAGGATTGAAGCGCGGGCATGGTCAAGGGTTAAGTTATACGAGGTCGGTTGGAAGTTGTTTCCGGGGTTCTTGCGTTATTGTATCATATCATTCTCGTGTCGACCACGTCGCCATGGCATTAGATCTGAGTCGTGTCGGCTGCGCAGGGCTCCATATGAGTAGACTGGTCAAGGGGCTACTGTGTCGGCGGCGTCGACGTTGTAGATACAATTCTCGAGACAGGAAAGTGGCTGGCTGGGTGTTGGACTCTTCGGTGATGTCACCCACCACATTTGAACGATAATAAATAATTGTATCCTTGTAAGTAAGAGCAGACCTTGATGACCCCCCCCTGTCCTGACACCCTAGCCATCCCTCCTTGCATCACCTGCAGGATGTGGCTGCTCAGTGGGCCCCTGTCACGCCGATCTCCTTCTCTTGGCTTCCCTTCCTTCCCCAGAAAGCAAGGGCTTCAGGAGGAATTGCACTTTCTGTGTAATTCCGGTGTTGGTAGGCTACAAATACTGGCATAGTACGTACCCAGATCCGAAAGCTGTGGCAATCTTCTGGAAGCTCCCGCTCCTTGCTTACATGCCGTGCGACCTCGGAGGCCGGCTGTTGAAGGCCAATACCACCGGGTCGTCGTCAACAGCAAACACTCTCTGCCTTGGCTCGCATGCGTGACCGGTACAAGTACGAGTAGTGGCAGCAGCATGATCGGTCGACACGGGACGGAAAAACAGCCGCACCCCATAAACGTTGCAGCTAGTGGTCTCCACGCCAATGGAACAACCCGAGGAATGGGTCGCACGGATGCTTGCATCGACGGCATGTGAGAGGCTGAAGAACGCGTGAATGCTGCTCGCGTCAACGAATACCCACTATTTCAGACGGTGGCACCCATGAAAAACGGCATTTGCCGGTCGAGATTGAAATGCATGACTTTGGGCAGTTCCCTTTCGTGTTGGCTCGTGTAAGGGTTCATTGACCTCCCGCGGCCAGCCACAAGAGCGTCGCAGGATCCTCGGACATTATTCAGAGCTCGGACGGTGTTCAGCAGTGGTCCCCTGGCATGTAAATGTGAATATTGCAGATCCGCGTTTGGCACAGTGAAGGGCTCCGCATACATATTCTGCCATCACACTTCTCACATTGCACTTGTCTGTCCTCACAACTGCCCTTTTCGAGGCTGTTGACCGCCATGGTTGAAGCAATGGTCTGACCATCAGCACGTCTCAGCCCTTCCTTCTTGATCTGTATTGTTCTTTCATTTCTCAGATTGGCCATTCTTGCAGCATTTCATTCTGCGTCCAACTCATTGTCGCTCATTTGTCCATGTCTTATTCACTGCAAACAACATCCCCGTCGCCTCACATCGTTCATCAAACGGCGGCGGCGAATCAAACGGAGCCATCGAGATCCGCTTTCTCACGGCGTTACGGGCCTCCTGGGTTATATCTGTGGTCTGAGTCAACTCTGACTTGTGTCTGATCCGAACCACCAGCGCTCTCACCGTACACCCAAGACCGCATACAACCCAACAGATTACACGAAACAACACACCACAGACACAATGGCAGGTTTCATGAAGTTTAGAGCGTCAGTGATGGCGAAGATCGACTGGCTGAAGAGCAAATTGAAGCGTCGCTCCGTCCAGGCTTCTCCAGAAGCAGAAAGAAAACTGGTGATTGTAAGTCACTGCCCTTGAGACGGATTTGATGACAGAGGGAGACTGACACTTTTTGCTCGAAGGGGAACCCAACCAACTTCCGTCGGGAGGAGCTCACCCTCGGTGTCGACTGTCAAGGGTAAGATCCGTGACGCCAATGATCGTTCTCACGGGAACAGCACTGATTTTCCGTCTGCAGAAAACATGTTTTGGTGGAGAAGGCGCAGGAGGACGCGCAGTCGATGCACGCTGCTGCAAAGGCGGCGTCCAGCCCTGTTGTCTGAGAGCGGGCGACATACACAACGGCATGGACAACGGCGGGACTCACAACGAGATCCAAGGGCTGAAACAACGACATAGCCAAACGAGACGGTTGGCCTTGACGGGCGACTGGGTTCTCTCAACGAGCTTCTTTTCAACGATGATCGATAGCAGGCGATGACATTGGATAGCGACTTGGAAGGTGCTGCACATAAGATGGAGCCGGAGACGAAATGATCATAACCACATTGGCACTTCATCTAGCCTTGACTTTTTCTCTCGCCCTTTGTCAGGAAGTGGTACTGGCCTCGGCTTGCGCCTCTCATCTCTAGATTTGATGACTGTTTCTGATGCGTCCCAGCCGTCATCAAGTTCAAAGGTAAACTTGCGTTTGGTCAAATGACGCACTGTGGGCTTGACGTCGTCTGAGGCAGGTCTGCGCTTAGTGAAACTCTCCTCAACTGTTTGAGAGTCGATGGCATGGACCACTTCCTCCCGTTGCCGAGGCTTCTGGTGTTGCATATCGTTTAGGTCAACAACATCATCCTCATCCCCCTCTCTGGTCTCCTTCCGGGAGCGCTGGCTTCTGGTGAGGCCTAGTCCAGCCTTGGTGCTGCTCGATATACCCTCCAATCCCACCAACGATCGCTTTTGTTGACTCCCACCAGCCATAAGCGGGGCCAGACTGGTACCGGACCATAGGTTGGCCACTTTGTCGTCCTCGTCCTCGTCTCCGTGTGCTTTGTTTCCTGTGACGCGCCGCAAAGTTTCCTTTTGCCTCTGGTCAAGAGCCGCTGTCCTCAACCGATTCTTTGCTTCCCTGGACATAGGCGAGGTAGGTGCAGGGAGAGCTTTTGGAGGAGCTTGTCGGGCTTGTTTGATCAGTCTCTTGTATTCAGCGTGATGTAGATGCGCGGTGTATGACTGTGCCACTGTCTGAAACTCGTCTTCGACCATGATATAGGCGTCGTCTCTGTCGTAACCCTCGTGCATTAAACTGTAGTATGGGTTAGAAGCGAAGCATTATGTAAGACCACACCGGATAGCTCACTCGACGGGTGGAGGGCCACGGATGGGGGACGAAGAAGGTGTCCTCCCTAAAGAAGTTAACAAGACTCTATACGCCCTGTACTTAGAGATACCAACGGCTTGATTTTGCGGTAGTGGTCGGTTTAGACACACGGCCGCGGCTCCTCGATGTCTCCTCATCCTCGGATTTGTCGTCATCTGCAGGGCAAGACACTTTCTCTTGCTTGAAGCGAGGTGCTGCTGTCGCTCGTCGCTTCACTGTCGGCTGTTCATGCCTAACGTTCCAGGGTAATGTACGTGCCATTGCTCAGGTGGTTGGCTCGACTTGGGCGGCCCGGCAAAGGCAGTAGTTCAAGGAGGATTGGAGCGTTGTGGATTACTCGTCGCCGGTAGCAGTATATGCATGCTGTTTCTTCGACCGCGGCGCAATCTGGGCAGTTAAGGACAGATGCAGGCAGCTCACTGGTAGTGCAACAAAGAAATAATTATGGCGAGCGCGGAAGGTCAAGTGCAGGCAGTCACGGCGCGCCCCCCACTTTGCGACGCAAAAGGGTTTACCTCGTACTCGGTACTAGGCACTTAACTGTGGAATGAGCAACGACAATGAAACAACGAATCGAAAGGAATAAGACGAGAGTATGATGGAGGGACTCATTTCTCGATGTTTCGGCCATTCCTGATCGCCTGCTGCAGTCCAGCCATTGGTGCGCATAACATGCTCGGGGTATCTAATTTGTGCCTCGTCCTGGGAGAGACTTCATCTCAAAGCCGCCAAACCAGTTTAATGCAATATTGCTTCGTAAAAGCGTGTCATGATACCAAAGGTCCCTGTTGGTAGTGTTTGTCGCCGCTGCGCCATGTTCCATGCTGTCCAGCAAATCCCCAGACGCCTTCACAATAATGCCTGTAACGCCGTCATGGCTGTTTTACCCTATGCTTCACCTGGCTTCTTGGAGTTGCAGCTGACGATCTTGACCTTGTCCGCGTGAAACTCCTGACCACCATCGCTCTTAAACTTAACGTCTTTCACAAGGAAAGTCCATACATCGTCACAGAAGCGGTAGGTTTCGAGGTGGCCCTGCGTACTGTGTCAGTCGATATCAGGGCGAGTGTCCCTTGTAGTTGCCGACCTTGAACGTCAGTCTTGACTTGACCTTCTCTGCAAGCGTCTCAGCAATGGCACGGTCGAAATTGCTGAGGATTTTCATTGCCAGTTGAGGTTCAATTCGGCCATCATTGATCAGGTCGTCAATGGTATCGATAAGCGCATCGCCAATACTGCACAATTCTTGTCAATCTTTGTTGCAGTTTATCATCATAATTGTGACAATGGAGGAAGACAGCAGTTCTCAAACAGTGGCGAACTGCAGCGGGGATGCCTACCTACTGCCGCGATACAGCTCGTAATACTGTTGAGTTGCCATTAGTTGCCTGCTCGATATAACTTTGTCGCCGCCCTTGGGGAAGCGACTATCAAGGCCTGAAGAGAGCAGATCAAGCAAATCCGGAATGAACAGAAAAGGAAGAAGTGACGCTGAGGAGAGGAAGGTATGTTGGCTTTGAGAAGCGGCGTTGGAGTGCCATCCAGCCTGCATGATTGGCGGGGCACCATCTCCGGTCTTGGCAAGGTCCCTGTGCCTGGCGTCACCTCCTGGTCCGGTGAAGCGATAGGTGAGCGAGGAGAGCCGTCACTTCGATTCCTCCCTCTCTTCAAATATACAAGTAACTGCTACCCATAATAAGCTCCTCATCAACCTCGAAGCCAGAATGAAGGCAGTAGCAACAGCGAGATTATGCGTGGGCCAGCGTCGTGTTGTTAGGCAGGCAATGAGCCAAGCAAGACTTGCCTCGACAACTTCTAAAAGCGAGCCTGCTCTTCAGCCACAAGATGCAGCAGCTTCAACCAAAAAGAAAGAAGCCATGGATAAGCTCAAGAAGACCCACAAGTCCATGGCAGAGCTAGACGAAGAAATGAAGCAAGCCATGGAAACCATGTCAGGAGAAGGGGGCGAATACGGACTCGAACTTGAAGGTGGAAAGCCTGTGGCGATGAAGCGATCTGTGAAGGAAAACATGTTCAGATACATCTGAACCAGTATCAAGCAGCACAGAAACCGAAGCATGCTGAGTGGCCCATGTTTTCCACGCAAGCGCGCTGAGAAGTCAAATTTCGCTCCGGGTATCATGCTATTGCAACAATATCAAGCTCAAATCTCGCAACGATTGGTTACTGGGATAGCGGTCTCAAAGGCTGGCTTGGTCATACAATTTGTTGATATCACCCACCAGGTCTTCAACAGAACTGCCGCCGGGACAATCGTACCATTCTCCGCCGTCACGAATACATCGGATCTCGCCTGCGAGTCTGACTGTACAGCTCTTTGTGACGTTGTTCTCCTGGCTTCTTTCAATGCTGGCTCGGAGCAAGTCGATGCCCTCCCCTTCATCGCTGATACACGAATTGAGTTTCTGGAAGTCCAGACCATGTTCCATCGCACAGCTTTCGACCAGGTCTCGCTTCGGGATGTCGGGATAGTCGGAGATCATACAATTGGCGTATCCGAGCCATAGCTTCATGTCGGGGTAGACTTTGGCGGCGCAGAGGAGGATGATGTTACCGAGGCACTCGCCTGGGCCATGCTTACATGACACTGCGTCGGAGTTTGGGTCGATGCTGTAGATATGTGTCAGATAGGCTCCTTTCGGTACGGTGGAAGGGTTGACTTGCCTTCCAATGAATGACATTGTCAAGTTCACCTTCTCCGAGACTTCCACCATTGTTGGCACGATCAATTCGCGCAAGCAATCTCTCGCATCTGGACATTTCGACATGATATGTATCTCTACTGGTACTTTTTCTTCAGCCTCGGCCGGCCCAAAGGACAGAGCGGGTTCATAGTGATGATAGCAGACGAAGGTGGTGCGGTAGAGGTAGAAAACCGCCAGGAGCGTGAGGAAGGCAGGGATAAGTCGCTCGAGAACGTATTGTTTTTGTTGTCTTCGAGGGTTATTATTCTCGATTGCTGGTAGCCCAGTAGCGGGGGCAAAGGTGTCGTGTAACGAGTGTTTTTCATCGAACAGTGGTGGGTGGCTACCCATGATGATGGCCTAGATATCAATCTTTGGCGAGACAAGGCATCAAATTGGAAAGGTCCGAAGTACTGAGTAGGAAGTCCGCTAATACCTACACCCGCAAGAATGTTCAAGGATATCTGAGAGTGGTTGGGTTTGATGCTCCTCGATGCTCTTTCCGGAAATCGTCGGGCTTGTTTTCATGTGAAATGCAAGCGCAGGTTAGGATTTCCATCGGGGATGCATTGGTGTCTGGAGCGGCGGCAGCAGAGCCCTGCAGGCCTCGGGCAACTCCGTCTTCCTGCCCGCACCACTCTTCGACCACCGGGCAGTAAACAGTTTACGCAGTTCAAATGGTCATAGATAGGAATTTCACAGGAAAGCAGCTCATACGAGGTACAGAGAGGCTCTAGCTCCGACTGGCTCAGTGCCATTAAGGTACTCTACAGAGTACTCTGCCGTCGGTGTCAGGTCAGACCGAGGCAGAAGGGACACTCGGATCGGGTCAGAGATGCTTCGCGCATGAGTCATTCTCCCAGGAACGGCCATGGCCCTAGTTGCCATGTGGCAGATGGCATGGAGCTCCATATCTAATGGGAATCCCCCCAACTTGAGGTTCTCATACGTGGGGTTTAGCCCTAAGCCTCATTCTAACTTTGACAAAATGAGTGCCGACGGTGGAAAGCGGCGCGGATTCTAAAGCTCCAGAGACGACTCCTTAGATGGGTGCTGATTCGTACTCGAAAAAGGCTTGAGGCTGACTTTTCCCGTTTCCTCCTTCTACCCAGCGTAACATCCGACTCCAGGGTCACATCTGAACAACAGCAACATCATCAACAGATCCGACCTTATGAGGATTGGGTTTCTATCATTGAGCTTGTCACAGTAGGCGCTTGATTTTGCCTTTTCGAAAGCCGGATTCTTCATCGCTCTGAAAGCTCTGTACATTCGATCTCTTCCCCGATTTCGGAAACCAATTTTCTCGCCTCTCCAATGCTTACTTGGTTGCCTTGCACGTGAGCACTAGGTAACGCGTTGTGAAACCATTTCAAGCGACGATCTACCACCTTACCAACTGTTCACCACCATGTCGGAGTTGGCTTCGGCCCAGTCGGCCAGCAATGGGAGCCCACCTCCCGACGACTTCGAAGCCGAGCTGGATGCGTTCGTTCAACCTCTCCTTATCGACGACAATGTGGTACACAACTTAGCCTATCAGTTTTCCAAAGTTTACGAGGAACTCGCCATACGATCCGATGAGCAGTTTTTGCCCACGCCCGTCACCAAATTGCCCACCGGACAGGAGACTGGTCAGTTTCTTGCTATTGATGTCGGAGGCACCAACCTGCGGGTCGCCTTTATCGAACTTTTAGGCGACACTGAAGAATTTCTCCCCACTGCCAATGGAGTCGAACGGTCACGTGAAACGATTAGAAACGCCCAGCGCCCTCGAGTACGGCGGACGTTGGAGAAGGCATGGCCCATAGGAGAGCACCTGAAAATGGACAAGACTGAAGACCTCTTCGCCTGGATCGGTGACTGTATTGCTGAGGTTGTGGGTGACCGATTGACTTCAGACAAGGGCAAAGTGCCAGTACCAGAAGAGCTCGCAATGGGCATCACTTTCAGTTTCCCCATGATGTAGGTTCTTCCCAAGCCCACAACTCCCCTATACTGACAAAGAACCAAGCCAAACAGAACTCTCATCCGCAACACTGATGCCTATGGGCAAAGGCTTCACCATTAGTTCTGACCTTGATCTCGGCTCGACCTTGTTGCAAGGCTATGCGAGGCACACCCGCCGGCAATCTCCCACGAGCTCATCTCCCAAGGCAAAGCGGAGGAAGCTAGGACCTTTGCCTCGATTAAAGATTACGGCCATCACTAATGATACAATCGCGACGCTCGCTTCTCTGGCGTACAGTGTCAAATCCTTACCCAATTCACGGGTTGTTGCCGCTATTATTGTCGGCACTGGAGTCAACGCTACAATCCCCATGAAGTTCTCGAGCCTGGGTAAGGCCAAGGTTGATTCTATTAAAAAGAATAAACCCGAAGCCACCGAGACCGTCGTCAACAGTGAAATCACGATTGCCGGCGCCTGTGGTCCCCTGCAAAGCATAACCACGGAATGGGATCGGCAGCTCGATGCACACTGTGCTCGACCAGGTTTTCAGCCTTTGGAATACATGACGGGAGGTCGGTATATCGGGGAACTAGTTCGCATCATCTTCTTCGACTACATGACCAGAGCACACAAACCCCCTGTGCCTGCGGCGTCCCTTCCCGCGACGATTGTACACAGCTACAGCTTCACTACGACCTTTGTAAGTGCCGTCGTAGCACGAGCCCGGTCGGATTCAGAACTGGCGGGCGAATTGAAACGTCGTATACCACCTCCCGAATCGTCCAACTGGGGATGGTCGCCACATTCAGCTGGAGCTCTCCGCAAGATCGCACATCTTGTTCAGGTACGATCAGCTGGGCTGATTGCCGCGTCAACTGTCGGTTTGTTGGCCACTGTGGGCGAGATCGCCTTGTCGGAGCCCGGCAGTCCTGCGTCGCTTCCTGACGGCATGGTATTGACCGACAGTAAACCCTCATCGCCGAAGTCGAATCTTCCGTCCCTTCAGCGTGATACGCGAGATGGTTTGTCACCAGCTCCCGGCTCGAGCGCATGGAAATCAGGTCCTGAAGAATTGGTCATCGCGTACACTGGTGGCATCATCCAGCACTATCCAAACTTCAAAGAACAAACGCAGCGGTTCATCGACCGTCTAGTAATGAGGGCTGGCGTCCAGGACGGCGGTAAGAGCGTGTTCTTGAGGGAAGCTCGCGATGGTGGTATCATCGGAGCTGGTGTTCTAGCGGGCATGGAAACTCTGGAAAGAAATTCGTCATGATCCGGGCTAGATCTGTGTCTACGCTGCAAAGCAACAAGATTACCGTCTGTCTTTGACACGATGCAATCGGTGCCAAAGGCCGAGAAATGCTCCTCTGCGACTGCAATCGGAGGGTGGATAAATTTCGGGGAAGTGAAAGGATGCGCACTGCAGAGCAGCCCCCTGCATGGAGACATTGTGACAAACCTGCTGGCTTCACGGCCTGAAACGGGGAGTGAAGAAGATTTCTCACTTTGTCACGGAACAAGCAAGCATTTGATACGGAGGATTAGCACCATTCAGACGACGTACGCAAGCGGTGACCCGAAAAGCTTCATGGGTGGCCACCGGGCCAGCAGGCAGCTGGTGGTGCGAATCGAAGCCCAACCCCATGAGTTTTAGCCGAAGGAATGCAGGATCCGCCAGGCATCAGGGGCCCCGCACCGCCCTTGAACACTCAACACAAGCGCCGCCGCAGCCGGACGCCTAGAGGAGGCTTTTGTGGACTGTTCAGCAAGTGAAAGAAGTCTGCCGCTTGTCCATTTATTTATGTTAGATTCAGTTGGAGTCGGGATATCCTGGGAGGGAGAGGTTGAATAGTTCAATATCACTCGGAATAATCACTGGTCCCTTGATGATCATATTCCATGTCATCAGAAGGTCGTTTACATCAACTCCCTGCTTCAGTTAGCACCAACAAAGAGACATGAGTGGTTCCACCCACCTAACAATTGTTCGAAGCTGGTTTGGGGTTAGATCACAGCGGCACATAGGCTATTATTGTGTTTGCCGAAGTGCTCCCATCGATGAATCACTAACACAATTGCATTGTGTAAGGGTCCAGACAATTCGGGGAATTTCTACAGTTGCGCTCACCGTTGCTGCAGTTGAGGTCGAAACATTTCATGGTCACTGGCAGAGAAGCGTGCTTGGCTGTGCTACCGGACTTGACGCTGTACTGAGGGGATTCTACCTGGGGCGTCTCTAAACCAAACATTTGAGGAACATGGCCAAAAGGACAGCATGAAGCAGTGCCGGTGAGTTGAGACAAGCTCTCGTGTGCGTGCGATTCACCGGGTTCGATCGAGAACGGTCGAGCCTAAGGAGCACACGGGCGACTCAGGAGGCTCCTGCGTCCGCCTCACGTGCCTTTAAGCTCTCGCTTTAACCCGAGAACAGGCCCAACGGCCGAACAATGGCGTAAGTGAAAGCTCTTTGACCACTGGCATGCCGCCTTTGCCACGGCAGCCCCGGTCGACGCACCGGGAGATTCTCCAGGACCAGGACTGGACCCTTCTGAATGCGTCTTCCTTCCCCATGTGGAGAGAGTGTGCTTGGGTGCTTTTGCTTTGTGCCCCAGTCGTCTTTTGCCCTCGAGACAAAAGGTGAGTGACGGTGCAGTCCACCTCCCACTCACCCGCATTCGCAATCCTCGTTTTGCAGCGTCCTCACGTCGTTCATGCCTCTTCCTCAGTCACCCACGTCCAACCCATCTGCACGGGCTAGTCCTATCCACCACACTGTCTCGCTCCTGTCCAACGTCTGCCGTCTAAACCGCTGATTTGCCTCCTGCCAAAACCCTCAGCCGCTTGCTATCAAGTTTTACCCGTTGACTCGCCGCGCATTCTCCGACCTCAAGGTCTTCATATCGACGACCGGACTCGATAGCGAGCCGCTTTCGCTTGTTTGGCTATGCACAGAGTGCTCAAGGGCACTGCCTCTGGATGGGCGCAATCAAGATATTGATCTCTCGTTCGCTGCGCACCGGTCGCTGTACTCTTGGGAGGGCTTAAGATGAGCCCGATACCTTTGATTGAACATGTTTTGCACACCCTGACTAGGCGCGACGAGCCCGACAATCCAGAAGACAGACCAACTGATCCAAATGGCCTGGTTCTTGAAGCATGGGGTGAGTTCTGCCGGGAGTCGTTGTCCAACTTAAGAGAAGAACCGCCAACTGACATCACTCCCCCGGGAACAGCTCAAGGATATATGGTGGGATCACTCATTATTATGTCCTGCATTACACTTGCAAACATGCGAAGAGGTGTCCTGCTGCACAAGTTGATTTTGCTGGAGGTATGCTTGGCCTCTGCCACAGGTGATCGGTCAAGACTGAACTGATATTTTCGATAGCTTGTCCTTGGATACTGGCAGGGTTTCTTCATCCTGTTCAAACCACCCGTTTATGCCTGGTGGCTTTCAGTCGCTGCAATCCCGCTGAACACATCCTGGTGGTTGCACAATGTAATTGCCTGGATGAAGCTGAGGCCTTTTCTGAACAAGCTGGGCAGCCGACTGTTCATCGGTACCGTTATCCTAGTCATCCCATACTGGATCGTCGAGATATACGCCAATTTTACCTACTTCCACAATGTCAACACGGTCTTCCTGAAAACGAGGCCATGGGAGGCTTTGTGTCGAGATCCGTGGTGGATATTGGCTGCTTGTCTCCTGATATACAACATCAAGACAAAGTACGATTTAACCCTGACTCAAATCGTTCGAATATCGCCCCGGTTTGCTGTGATGCTAGGCGCTATGGTCCTCAGTATCTGTTTTATTGTGTTGGACGTCCTGTCGGTCACCTCGGCTCTTAAATCCGTGCTGCCGGTTGGGATCAACCCTTTCTGGAAACTATCCTTTGTCTTCAAGTGTTTGACCGACTCGGTTGTCTTAGACGACTTCAAGACAGCATTGGACCGACTGCGCGCTTTCAAAATGAGCAGGCTCGGCAGCTTCGCTATGGATGGAGCGGACAGCCGAAGTAAGAAGCACAAGGAAGCCGTAGCTCAGGCCAACAATTGGACGAACCCGTCCCCGGTGGCAGACAAACCTCAACCTGTCGCACCACTACCCGTCTTGCCCAGCGCTGATGGAGGTTATGTCGCGCCACGCTGGGAGGAGTTGAAACCGGCACGCTCAGATCATGTGGAAGATCCCGGCCCTACAGATATTGCCCGGAACGGCTCAAGAGACCGTGATCCAGAGGAGAATCCTTTCGATGCAATCGATGCGATCGACTACGCAGACCCTCAACGAGAGGCGAGCGATACTCACATGCTCCAATCCCAAACGAGTTGGTTACACAGGCGGTCATCCGAGGAGACCTCAGATGCCGATATCGAATATGCAATGGCTGTCCGCCAGATGACGAACGACTCCATGGAGCAACAACGGAACAAGAAGAAAGGGATCGGTGTCGCGAAATGAATGCGCCTGGGAATGACTTTTTTCCAGCTGCCTTCGCTGGCGGCCATTCTCTGGCATGCGCCATGCACCACCAAAACGTGATGAAGTGGTCAAGAATCACGCGACTGCTGCCTCGATATTTTCCAGCGATCCCGGTCGGTAAGATTCGATCTCCACGCCACGTCAGGGTGAAAGTGTCCAAGAGCTCCGCCGCTGGATACAGCAGGTTGGCTGGCATGGCTGACCTGGGATAAAGCGCAGTGACACGGGCGCATGAGCATGTCGTCTTACGACGGCTTGCTGAATACCAGCACAAGCCGGTGTACATATTTGTGAGAGATGCAAGACCGCGGAGGCCCGAAGACATCGACCTCTAAGGAGGAACTTGCATGGACTGACGCATGGGCTGCGGCTTCATTTGTAGTGGTCTCAGCGGTCTCTGGGGAAATACGGGATCAAGGACGAATCATGGGAAAAGTTGTCTGGTCTTTCGGAGTGCAATGATACCCCTGGTTTGTGCGATGTTTATAGCGAGGATAGTTTCAGGGGTACTCGTACTGCATGAATTCACCACGCGCGGCGGGCGTTTTAAGTGGGGCTCCTGACGCCTAACTTTGGGGTCTCTCGGCCTGTGAACGCGTCCTGCGCGAAGTCCAAGTTGTGATGGCCAACCCAAAATCATACACACCACTCGTATCTGCGAATCATCAACGCTTTGTTTCTTCACTTTCTCTTCATCCCCCACACACTTCGCTTCTTGTCAGCATTGCGCCGGCGTTGGAGGACCTAGCGTGCTGGCAAATGTCTCAATCGTCGGATTTTCTGTTTACTCTGACCAGCCGATGTACCTCCCATGGACGTCCTCTCGCCTAGTACCCCCAACGGGGACTCTGCTCCTGCGTCGTTGCTGGAACCGGTCGATCCCCTCCATGTCCTCCACCACGTTGCTGCGTTGATTGAGACGACTCTAGGTGCGGCGAGGAGGGAGTTGGAGGCGGTGGGCAGTTTACTGTCCAAAGCCAGCCATGCCGACGCCATCAACAAATGTGCCCGGTTTGCGGTTGACCCTCAGATTACGCTGTATGCTCAGAAGGATGTTCGGGAAGAGTTGGTTAATGGCCATAATGATACCCCAAGTCCGTTGACGAATGGTCTTCTGCGGGATGACTCTGACCGGTTGGCAGAAATCGAGCATGTGTACACCCTATCGTCCGAACTTAGTCCCGCGCCGACGACGGTTGCCACAGTTGCCTTTCTGAAGCTCTCCGGGCCTCTGGATGGTCGAAAGTCGATGGCCAGCCAGATCCAAGTCTTCCACCTCCCAGGCTCCTACAATATCAGCGGCGAAACGGCCACAACTGGAGATGCCATCTCACCCTACGAAGTCGTCTACTCGCTCCTGCACAATGTTCTCAGTCCTTACTTTGAGGCCTATACCCGGCAACAGGGCTCTGCGACCCGGAATTGGTACGATCCCCAGGCAAAAGGAGGCGTTCCGGGTGCAAAGAGAAGGATTGCAGAACTGGAAATGAGCTTGCTTCATCTGCAACAGAACACCGACATTCCCATGATTCATCTTCCAATGCACGAAGTGGTGATGGGAGCCATACAAAATGCAGAAGCCCAGGGCAAAGCACCGTCTGTACAGTTGATCCCGGCCCATGTCCTCGAGAACACCACGGTGCTTAACAGCATTCAAAACCATGTCAATGCGTGGATCAAATCGATACAGAATATCACAAAGTTCACCAAGGATGTGAAGGATGCTGCTCCTGCCCAGACATCGGCAGCTCAAGAGATCAGCTTCTGGCTCTCTATGGAGGCTGCTTTGAACAAGCTTGTAGAGGAGATAAGCCTGGACCATGTTCGGTTGACCCTGGAAATCCTCAAGAAGGCAAAGCGGCAACAGGCCGTTGTCAGTTTCGAGACCGACACTGGCTGGAGGGACTCTCTCGATGTTGTGCGAAACTACAATACTCTTATGCGCGACTTTCCCCTTGAGGAGTTGTCCTCTGCAACCTCGCTGCAAAAGTTGGCAGAAGCCCTAGTCCTGATCTTCAACCATCTGAACAAAAAGTGGAGGGTCTGCAACTATCCCATCCGGCGAGCTCTGAGACTGGTGGAAGGCATCTCAGAAGACATGAACACCCACGTCCTCCGCTTGCTCCAGGGCCGTTCCATCATGTCGTTGAGCTGGGTCGAGTTCACTGAGCTGATGGACACGGTCAATCTGGTTTGGGAAACGTGGGACGATCAAATGAAAAGCTTTACGACCGTTGCTCGTGAGATCACCCGGCGTAAGAATGCCGATTTTGTGCCGGTCAAGATTGTACCGAGACATGCTCAAACCCAGGAGCGACTGCGCTATGTCTATCAATTCCGAAACGATCATGAACAACTGCGTCGGACCATTGTCAATGTCCTCGGACCCAAGGCTAGAGCAAATGACCCAACTCAGCTTGCAGACGACACCGGTGTGGCGGTGATCGAGGAGCTTGGGGACGTCGATGCTGTTGAAGAAGTCGCTGGAGCCTATGAAATTGTGCGCCATGTAGACATTCTGGATGTATCACCCAAAGGCACCGAAATCTGGGTTCAAGCCGAAATGCAGTATACCGAGCGCACATCCCGTGTTGAGGACTCGATCATCACGCGGTTAAGAGATCGTCTGGGAAGAGCGAAGACGGCAAATGAGATGTTCCGAGTCTTCGAGAAGTTCAACGCCCTACTCGTCAGACCCAAAGTTCGGGGCGCCATCGGAGCATACCAGGCCCAGCTTTTGGACCACGTCAAGACCGCGATCGCTGCGCTCCACGAGAGATTCAAGCAGCAGTATGGCGGCTCGGAGGCACAGATGATGGCTCAACTCCGGGACATCCCTCCAGTTGCTGGTGCCATTCTGTGGGTCCGCCAGATCGAGGTCCAATTGGAAAATTACATGTCCAAGGTCCAAGCCGTGCTGGGAGAAGAGTGGATGCTCTATACCGAAGGAGAGAAATTGCAGACCGAGAGCCAGATGTTTCGAAAGAAGCTCACAACTCGAGACATCTACGAAGCATGGCTCCGAGACATTCAAGCCAGAGACATTTCCGTCACCGGCAGGCTGTTTTCCATATCGCGAAGTCGCGCTTCGAACGGGGCCATGGAGCTTATTGTGAACTTCGATAACCATGCAATCTCTCTTTTCAAGGAAGTCCGGAACCTCAGCTGGCTCAACTATCAGATTCCGCACCGGATAGCAACGACCGCCAAACAGGCCCAGCGCGTGTATCCGTACGCGCTTAGCCTTATGGAAAGCGTGGCAGGGTACTTTGCCGCATTTCGGGCAATTCAAGAAATACCTGACATGGCACCACTGATGGCGGGCTATGAAAGGGAGGTCCAAAGCCTTTTTGGAACGGGTATCAAGTTGAAGTGGGATTCTTTTATCCATTCATACGAACTACACATTAAGGGCAAGGCCACGTCCAACGATTCGGCGCATGTGCAGTACGTACGCGACTTGGCTGCAGCCGTCACCACACTGCAAAATAAGACTGCCATCGTGCGGAACCTGGACCAGGTCATCCAGCAAGCGATTTCGGAGATGAAGACATGTCCATACACGGCCAAGAAGTTTCAGGCCCAAATGGATGTCATTCAGAATGCGGTGGACAAGATGAACCTGGAAAACTTTTCGAATCTGTCCAGCTGGGTCTCCCAGTTGAACATGCAGTTGCGACAGATCTTTGAGCACCGACTACAAGCGGCTTTGAAGCACTGGACCTCTGCATTTACGTCGGCCGGAGCGCAATATTCCGCTTTTGAAGAAACAGTTTACAACTTGCAGTTTCCTCAGACGCAGATTGAAATCATGATGAACAATCAGACCGTCTTCGTCGACCCTCCTCTGAATTTCGTCAGGGCGTCATGGATACATCAACTCGAAGACTGGTTGGATATTCTGTGCCATTTGCCGCAGATTAGAGCGTTCCGTTATCAAGTGACTGCAGATATGGGCGCTGCGCAACAGGTGCCGACCTTTACTGACTTACCCATGTTCAACGTGGAGGCGCTCCAGGCTGCTTACAGTGCGATTGACGCCAGGATTGAAGACATGGCCGTCTACCTCGAAGAATGGTACACTTACCAGAACTTATGGGACCTCCGTAGTGACCAGTTTCGTGAGGTTCTAGGTGACGACCTGGCTCAGTGGCATCAACTGCTCCAGGAGGTCCGCCATGCCCGTTCCACCTTTGACACATCCGAGGGACGCAAGACTTTTGGCAGCGTTGTTTTCGACTACGAGCAGGTACAAGCGAAAATCACACAGAAGTACGACCAGTGGCAATATGAGATTACGAGCAAGTTTGGCGGCATCCTCGGGAACCGCATGGCAGAAGTCTACTCTGAAATGAAACGATCCCGTTCGGAGCTTGAAAATCAATCTCTGGAGGCATCTTCAACTGCGCAAGCTGTCGCATTCATCACCACCGTCCAACAATGTCGGCGTAATGCCATATTATGGGAGCCTGAAGTCGAGATCTTCCGGCAAGGTCAGACCACTCTTTCCCGTCAGCGGTACAATTTCCCCAGTGACTGGCTCTACGCAAATCAAGTCAGCGACGAGTGGGATGCCTTTGAAGAGATCTTGAACCGCAAGAGCAAGGTCGTCGAAGATCAGACGGATGCGCTCCGCGCCAATATCGTTGCCGAGGATCGTGTCATCAGTGGTCGGATCGCTGATGTGGTTTCACAGTGGACCGAAGAGAAACCAGTGTCAGGTACCATCCCCCCTGCTGAAGCTGCCGAGCTCCTGCGGATGTACGAAGGACGCATGCAGAAGTTGCTGGGAGAAGCCGAGACCGTGTCCCGAGCAAAAGAAGCACTTGCATTACCACTGATCCGGGACAACGCCCTGACTGCAGCCCTCGAAGAGGTGAACGATTTCAAATCTGTCTGGTCTGCGCTGTCCACGATATGGCAGAGCATAACCGAGCTCCGCGATATGCTATGGACTAGCCTCCAGCCTCGTAAACTGCGGCAGTCACTGGAGGGCCTTGTGAAGATGACAAAAGAAATGCCCAGCCGCATGCGACAGTACGCCGCCTTTGAGCACGTTCAGAACGTCCTTCGACAACTGATCAAGGCAAATCCTCTCCTAACCGATCTCAAGTCTGACGCAATCCGAGAACGACACTGGCTGAAAATCTACAAAGCGTTGAAACCCAACAAACGATATTCGGAGGTCTCAATGACCTTAGGAGACGTGTGGGACCTTCAGCCTGTCACCAGTGAATCTACGATAAGAGACATTATCGTGCAAGCGCGTGGAGAACTAGCCCTCGAAGAGTTCGTTCGACAGGTGCGAGAGACCTGGCAGAGCTATCCGCTTGACCTGGTCAATTATCAGAACAAATGCCGCCTGATTCGAGGCTGGGATGACCTCTTCTCCAAATGCAGCGAGAACCTCAATTCCCTCCAAGCCATGCGCCACTCGCCTTATTACAAAGAATTCGAGGAAGAGGCTTCATCGTGGGAGGACAAGTTGAACCGCGTTCATGTTCTATTCGACGTCTGGATCGATGTCCAGCGACAATGGGTCTATCTCGAAGGCGTCTTTACCGGCAACAACGACATCAAACATCTCCTGCCCACTGAGTCCAGTAGATTCTCAAACATCAACACCGAGTTCTCAGCAGTGATGAAGAAAGTCTATAAATCTCCGTTCGTGATGGACGTCCTTTCGATCCCCGGTGTTCAGAAGTCCCTCGAACGACTAGCCGAGCTTTTAAGCAAGATCCAGAAAGCCTTAGGCGAGTATCTCGAGCGTGAGCGGGTGTCATTCCCACGGTTCTACTTCGTTGGCGATGAGGACTTACTCGAGATCATTGGCAATAGCAACGACAGCACGCGTGTCGCCAAACACTTCAAAAAGATGTTTGCAGGAATTTCCGGCGCCGAAGTCAGCGACGACAACACGATTACCGCGGTTACCTCAAAGGAAGGCGAAGTTGTCGTGCTCAAGAAAGAAGTGTCTCTGATCAAGCTGCCCAAGATTAACGATTGGCTTTCGGCACTTGACAACAGCGTGAAGCAGACCTTGGCTGAACTGCTAGCAGAAGCCGTTACGGCCTTTAGACCGCTGTTTACCGCTGACAACCTCGATGTGGAGCAGTTCCAGGACTATATGAGGAGATTTCCTGCGCAGATCATGATCCTTGGTGCTCAAGTGGTCTGGACAGATCTGGTGCAGGAAGCACTCGAAGCCGCCGGACAAGGTTTACCGAAGCTTCACGAGTACGAAATCAGATTGCTCAACCTGTTGGCCGAAAGTGTTCTGCACAACTTGCCCGTGCTAACCCGCAAGAAGTGCGAGCATTTAATCACCGAGGCTGTGCACCAACGTGACGTTGTCGCGAAGCTCATGGAGGCCCAAGCCAACACGCCCGGGCACCATCTCTGGATCCTGCAGATGCGCTATGTTTATAACCCAAACGCCGATTTGATGGGCCGCTTACGCATTCAGATGGCTAACGCAGACCTTGACTACGGGTATGAATACCTAGGCGTGCCAGATCGACTCGTTCGGACACCACTTACCGATCGCTGTTTCCTGACGTTGACCCAAGCCCTCTGCCAGCGACTGGGTGGTTCCCCCTACGGCCCTGCTGGAACAGGAAAGACCGAGTCGGTGAAGGCCTTGGGACTTCAACTAGGACGTTTCACGCTGGTGTTTTGCTGCGATGACACATTTGACTTTCAGGCCATGGGCCGCATCTTCTTGGGTCTTTGTCAGGTCGGAGCTTGGGGATGCTTTGACGAATTCAATCGACTTGAAGAAAGAATTCTTTCGGCTGTCTCTCAGCAGATCCAGAACATCCAGATTGGCCTCAAGAACACTACAAATGAGCAAAAGGCACAAATCGAACTCGTTGGTCGCCGATTCAAGGTCAACCCGAATACCGGCTTATTCATCACCATGAATCCCGGTTATGCTGGTCGCTCCAACTTGCCTGACAATTTGAAGAAGCTTTTCCGAAGTGTTGCTATGTCCAAGCCAGACAAGGAGCTGATTGCGGAAGTCATGTTATTTTCGCAGGGCTTCAAGCAAGCCAAGCAGATTTCACATCATGTCATTCCGTTCTTCGACCACTGCGCTCGACGACTCTCGAAGCAGCCCCACTACGACTTCGGCTTGCGAGCACTGAAGAGTGTCCTCGTCAGCTCCGGTGGCCTCAAGCGCATACGCATGCAGAACTCAGAAGATACACTCAGTGACGAAAGCGTTCTGGAGCCTCAGATTATTGTCCAGAGCATTCGAGAGACGGTCTCTCCCAAACTGATCAAGCAGGATGTCGAGACGCTTGTTGACCTACAGGCCCAAGACTTCCCTGGCGTAGAATATGTCCCTGCGGACATGGCTCGGCTCATTGAAGCCATCAAAGAAGTCATGCAAGAACATCATCTCACCGAAAGCGAGGCTTGGATGACAAAGATCCTTCAGCTGTATCAAATCCAGAACATCCACCATGGTGTCATGATGGTAGGGCAGTCTGCCTCTGGTAAATCTGCAATCTGGAGAGTCCTGCTTCAGGCCCTACAAAAGGTCGAGGGCATTGAAGGCGTACACCACGTTATCGACCCAAAGGTTATGTCGAAAGAAGCTCTCTACGGCAGCCTCGACAGCACCACCCGAGAATGGACGGACGGCTTGTTTACCGCTACCTTGCGAAAGATCGTTGACAATCTTCGCGGAGAAGACAGCAAGCGGCATTGGATTGTTTTCGATGGCGATGTCGATCCCGAGTGGGTGGAAAACCTGAATAGCGTGCTCGACGACAACAAGCTGCTCACTCTGCCAAATGGTGAAAGACTCAATCTGCCGCCCAATGTTCGAATCATGTTCGAAGTCGAAAGCTTGAAGTACGCCACGCTTGCAACGGTCAGTCGCTGCGGTATGGTGTGGTTCTCGGATGATACCGTCAGTTCATCTTTGATGGTTGACCATTACCTGCAAAAACTGGCAGATCGTACCTTTGAAGACCTTGACGACGAAATCAAAGCAGCGGGTCTCGGTGCCAAGGCTGAAGAAACGCAACGACATGTAGTGGAGACGTTGCGAGCGCTGATCGAGCGGGATGGGTTCCTACTGAAAGCACTATCAACAGCGAAGAGTCACAAACATATCATGGAGTTTACCACCGCCCGGGCGCTCGACAGTCTCTTCAGTCTCTTGGCCAAAGGTTGCAGAACAATACTGGAGTACAACATGAACCATCCTGAATTTCCCCTGGAAGTGGAACAGACCGAAACCTTCATCTCGAAGAAGCTTTTGCTCGCGACCGTGTGGAGCTTTGTGGGCGATGCATCGCTGAGGATTCGGAAGGAGTTTGGTGATTTTCTGTCGACAATGACCAGTGTCGACCTACCCAACTTGGACAGCACTGCTTCGCTCATCGACTACGACGTGAATTTACCCCATGCACAATGGGTGCCTTGGCAGTCTCAAGTTCCTACCATTGACTTGAACACTCATTCCATCACCCAGACCGATGTGATTATTCCCACGATGGACACTGTGCGCCACGAAGATGTCTTGTACTCGTGGTTGGCAGAGCACAAACCCCTGATGCTCTGTGGTCCACCGGGTTCTGGTAAAACAATGACTCTCTTCAGTGCACTCCGCAAACTCCCAGATATGGAAGTCGTCGGCCTCAACTTCTCCAGCGCCACTCAGCCAGAATTGATCATCAAGACATTTGAACAATACTGTGAGTATAAGAAGACGTTGAACGGCATGGTACTCTCGCCTACCCAGCTGGGCCGGTGGTTGGTCATCTTCTGCGATGAAATCAATCTTCCAGCGCCCGATAAATACGGCACCCAACGAGCTATCAGCTTCTTGCGGCAGCTTGTGGAACAGAATGGTTTCTGGCGCACATCAGATCGAGCTTGGGTCAGCTTGGAGCGCATCCAGTTCGTTGGCGCGTGCAATCCGCCAGAAGATGCGGGTCGTCACCCCATGGGTGACCGATTCTTGCGACACGCACCCGTGGTCATGGTTGACTATCCTGGCGAAGTTTCCTTGACACAAATCTATGGCACATTCAACAATGCAGTCCTCAAGGTTGTCCCGTCTCTGCGTGGATTCGCCGACGCCTTGACTCATGCCATGGTCGACTTTTACCTGAAGTCACAGGCCAGGTTCACGCCCGATATCCAGCCGCATTATGTCTACTCGCCCAGAGAGTTGACCCGATGGGTTCGTGGCATATACGAAGCCATAGCGCCTCTTGAGCACCTTTCTTTGGAAGGATTGCTTCGTATCTGGGCGCATGAGGCGTTGCGTTTGTTCCAGGATCGACTCGTTGAACAAGAAGAGCGGATTTGGACATCTGACATGGTCCGCCAGACAGCGTTGGAGCATTTCCCCACGGCAGATATCGACCAAGCTCTGCAAGGCCCGATCCTATTCTCGAATTGGCTGTCCAAAAACTATGTGTCTGTTGAACAAGAGCAACTACGGGAGTTCGTCAAAGCACGCCTGAAGACATTCTGTGAAGAAGAGGTCGATGTCCCGCTTGTGCTCTTCAATGATGTTCTTGAGCATGCTCTGCGCATCGATCGAGTATTCCGCCAACCTCAAGGCCACCTTATTCTTATCGGCACCAGCGGGAGTGGCAAGACAACACTGTCACGCTTTGTTGCCTGGATGAATGGATTGAGCATATTCCAAATCAAAGTCCACGGCCGATACTCTGCGGAAGACTTCGATGACGATTTGCGGACGGTACTGAAAGCTTGCGGCACACGCGGCCAGAAGGTATGCTTCATCATGGACGAGTCGAACGTCCTCGACTCTGGTTTCCTAGAGCGCATGAACACATTGCTCGCCAATGGAGAGGTCCCTGGTCTCTTCGAGGGCGATGAGTATTCGACGCTGATGACTGCTTGCAAGGAGGGAGCTCAACGACAAAATCTCATGCTCGACTCGCAAGAAGAACTCTACAAGTGGTTCACGCAGCAGATCGTCCGCAACCTGCACGTTGTGTTCACCATGAACCCTCCACAAGATGGTCTCTCATCCAAGGCGGCCACCAGTCCGGCGTTGTTCAACCGTTGCGTCCTCAACTGGATGGGCGACTGGTCGGATCAAGCTCTCTTCCAAGTCGGCTACGAACTCACCCAGTCCATCGATCTAGACAAGCCAAACTTCACCGCCCCTGACAGTATTCCTGTTGCCTACAAGGATCTTGCGCTGCCAGCCTCACACCGAGATACGATCGTCAACGCAATGGTGCACATACACTACTCTGTCCTAAAGACCAACGATCGTTTGGAGCGGCAGCAGGGCATCGTCACATACCTCACACCCCGCCACTACCTGGACTTTGTGACGCAATTTGGCAAACTCTTCCGAGAGAAGCGTGAAGACCTCGAAGAACAACAGCGGCATCTCAACGTCGGTCTCGAGAAGCTTCGGGATACCGTCGACAAGGTACGCGATCTGAGGGCAAGCCTGGCACAGAAGAAGCAACAATTGGAACTAAAAGACGCCGAGGCGAATGAGAAGCTGCAACGCATGGTGGCCGATCAGCGGACAGCGGAATCACAGAAAACGACCTCGCTCGAGATCCAGACCGAACTAGAGAAGCAAGAGAAGGAGATAGCAAGCCGGAAAGAAATCGTGTTGGGCGATTTGGCTAGAGCCGAACCGGCAGTCATTGAAGCACAACGAAGTGTCAGCAATATCAAGAGACAATACCTCACCGAAGTGCGATCGATGGCTAACCCGCCATCCGGCGTCAAGCTTGCCTTAGATTCAGTGTGCACATTGCTCGGCCATAAGGTCGACAACTGGAAGGCCATCCAAGCTGTGGTACGCAGAGACGACTTCATCGCGAACATTGTCAACTATGATAACGAGAAAGATATGACACCCAGTCTCCGGCAGAAGATGCGCCACGACTACCTGTCCAATGACGATTTCACGTTCGAGAAAGTCAACCGCGCCAGTAAGGCATGCGGTCCGCTTGTCCAATGGGTCGAAGCACAAGTCAATTACTCTGAGATTCTTGACAGAGTCGGACCTCTGCGAGCCGAAGTGGAACAACTCGAAGACAAGGCACTGCAGACCAAAGCGGAAGCGAAAGCCATCGAGAATACAATTTCGAAGCTTGAGGAAAGCATTGCGACATACAAGACAGAATACGCAGCCCTCATAAGTGAGACACAGGCGATCAAGAGTGAAATGGCGCGGGTCCAGACGAAAGTCGACCGTAGTCTTCGTCTCCTGGACAGTCTTTCGTCCGAGCGTGTCCGATGGGACGCAGCCAGCAAGTCGTTCGAGACACAAATCCAGACACTTGTCGGAGATGTGGTCATCGCGTCAGCATTCCTGGCATACGGGGGTTTATACGATCAACAGTTCAGAAAGTCCATGGTTGATGATTGGCTGCACCATATGTCTCAATCGGGCATCTCCTGCAAGAGCGATGGCTCTGTGCTTGGCTATCTATCGTCCGCTGACGAACGTCTGGAATGGCAGCGCCACTCACTTCCCGCGGACGACTTGTGCATGGAGAACGCCATCATGCTCAAACGCTTCAATCGTTATCCCTTGATCATCGACCCCCCCGGCAGAGTCACAGAGTTCTTGAAGCAGGAGCACCACGGCAGGAAGTTGACAGTAACAAGCTTCCTTGACGATGCTTTCACTAAGCAGCTCGAGAGCGCATTGCGTTTCGGCAACCCTATCTTGATCCAAGACGCCGAATACTTGGATCCTATCTTGACGCACGTGCTCAACAAAGAATACCAGAAGACTGGCGGGCGAGTCCTAATCCAGCTGGGCAAGCAAGAGATCGACTTCTCTGAGCACTTCCAATTGTATCTTTCCACCAGAAATCCCTCGGCAGCTTTCGCACCAGACGTATGCAGCAGGACGACCTTCATCAACTTCACAGTCACACGAAGCAGCTTGCAGACGCAATCGCTAGATGATGTCTTGAAGGCAGAGCGGCCCGATGTTGACAGGAGACGCACCAACTTGGTCAAAATGCAAGGTGAATTTGATACCAACCTCAGACAACTAGAAAAGAGACTACTGCAGGCTCTCAACGAGTCTCGTGGTAACATCCTTGACGACGACAACGTCATCCAGACACTGGAGACTCTGAAGAAGGAAGCTGCCGTCATCACTAAGAAGGTTGCTGAGACCGAAGGGGTCATGGCTGAAGTTGAACGCATCACCCAAGGCTATAGCCGTATCGCCAATGCGTGCAGCGCCATCTTCGCTCTCCTCGAACAGCTCCATCATCTCAACCACGGATATCGATTCTCACTGCAATACTTCATCGACATTTTCAAGACTGTCCTGCACCATAACCCGCATCTGATGAATAAGACAAATCATGAGGAACGAAGCGAGATCATTTTGAAGGACATCTTCGTGGAAGCTTACCGCCGAACCTCCTTGTCTCTATTACAGAAGGATCGAATCACGCTGGCAATGCTTCTTGTTCGAGCTACTCCCTACCATTTTGACCAAGCTGCGATGGAGCTCATTCTCGAGGACCGACCGCATTCCCGTGGAGCAGTGCCCGCAGATGGTCATGACGAGGACATTATACCCGCAGTGAAGCGGATCCCAATGTTCAAACAAGACAAGATCGATGCCACAAGCAGTGGGTGGAAACAGTTCATGTTGGCTGAGCGTGCAGAGCTGTGCGTCCCCATCCTTTGGGATGAGACGGATAACACCATCGATCAGCACCTGTACAAGCTGTTACTCATCAAGCTAGCTCGACCTGACAGATTTTTGCCAGCAGCTCAGGCACTCGTAGCAGGCGTGTTCGGCCCCGAGATATTCCAAGGCGATGATGACTTGAGAACCATTGTCGCGCAAGTCACGTCTTCGATCCCGATCGCGCTTTGCTCCAACCCTGGCTTTGACGCAAGTTACAAGGTTGATGCTCTGGTTGAGAAGCAAAATACGGCATGTGCCAATGTGGCCATGGGATCCGAAGAAAGTGTCGCCAGCGCAGACAAAGCGATCACGAGCGCTGCGGCAAGTGGCAGCTGGGTGCTGATCAAGAACGTTCATCTGGCTTCGCAGTGGCTACAGAGCTTAGAGAAACGTCTATCGGCGCTCAAACCCCACCCTGATTTCAGGTTGTTCTTGTCGATGGAATCAAGTCCCAAGATCCCAGTCAATCTCTTGCAAGCATGCAGAGCGCTTGTTTACGAGCAACCTGCTGGTATGAAAGCGAACATGAAGGACACCTTGACGGTGCTCTCGGACCGAGGCACCCGAACGCCAGTGGAGAAGGCTAGACTCTACCTCTTGCTTTGTTTCCTTCACGCCGTGCTGCAAGAACGGCTCAGATATGCACCGACACTCGGATGGAAAGGTCTTTGGGAGTTCAACGATAGTGACTATGAATGTTGTTCATTCATCATAGATGCCTGGGTTGATGCGATTGCACAAGGACGCTCAAATGTCGCCCCCGTCAAGCTCCCGTGGGATTTGATTCGGACGCTGGTTACCGAGATGTATGGTGGCAAGATCGACGATGAGGGAGATTTCTCATTGCTCGGTCAAATTGTGGGCAAAGTTTTTGACCCTGCTGCATATGAGACTGATCATGAATTGGTGTCTGATCCAGACGAGGGCCAGGCCCTGAAGGTCCCTTCAGGTACCACGATTCGCGACTTCCTGGCCTGGGTGGATACATTGCCTGAGCGAGAACCCCCTGCATACTTGGGACTTCCTGCCAATGCAGAGAGATTGCTGTTGATGGGACAAGGCAGGGAGACAATCAGCAATTTAGCCAGGATTACGGATTTGTTGGAGGAAGGTGAACAGACCATGTCGGAGGATCCAGATAAGGCGTGAGTGAGGTTTGGCACGGAGGAGGTGTCCTGGACAAGGAATGGGCTCTCTCTATGAAGATTGGAAGAGCGCCTTGGTTATGACCATAAAGTGTCATCGTCTGAATGGACATGGTTTCTTGTGTTGGGACGGCAATTCAATGCACCCGCCTTTTGAGCGCATGGTGTACGGCGTTAGGGGACATTTGTTTATGGGTATACCCCGTCTAGTACATTAGGCTTGTGGCCTTTGTCTTAGATAGATTTCAACGACAGACTCTAGAAACATGCTCCGCTCCCTCGGCTCCTTTTCTCTCGACTCGCGCACCTGGTGCATGCCAAGGCTGAGGGTCACGTGCATCCTGTCCCGGCATACCTTCCTTCCCATTGGCTACAACCATGTCACTTCCAGTCTACGCGACCGAGGGCAGCGACGAAAGAACCAGGTGGCCACACTGGCTAATATTGTATAAACAGGTGTTATGGTCTTCTCTTCAGCATGCTTAGGACTTTCTGCATCCTTTCTTGCCTACTGACCCGCCAGCATAACCAGGGATGTGACCTGAGGGGAACACACTAGCGCCCTGACTACTCCTACACCTTGGCCTCAACCTGCCACCATGGGTGAGGGGCCGAACAGCGACGTGCTGCGCCCGAATGTCACGATCCCGGCGTCCATTCTCTCACAGGCACAGATCATGACACCCTTTCCTGCGGATGTGCCGTTCGAACCGGCTCTGACCATCGCCGTCGACCCAATCGCACTCATTACCCAAGAATGTATAACGATCACGTCCGCAATGCGCAAGCATGCCCGCTGGGCTCAGTCTTCAGTGTCGGCCATTCTAGGGGGAGGAGCATCAAGACTACAAGAGAAGGAATTGCTTCGGTCATCGTCACAGTCCCGCCGCACGAGCAAAGGCCCAATCATAGTAGATCCAGGAATGGCCAGACTCAATGTCCCCAACGCCGGGGACGATGACAACTCGAGCCTCGCCAGCAGATGGGGCCTCCGGGGCCGGAAAGGCAAGAGCATGCAGGATAATCCACTCCTTACAGCCTTCGCGCGTTTGCGTCGAGACCTCGCCGGCTGTCGGGACGTCTCTGCGGTCGACGCTCCCGAACTCCTCCACCCATTTCTGCAAGTCATACGCAGCTCGTCCACGAGCGCCGCAATTACAAGTCTAGCCGTCATATCCATTACGAAGTTCTTCGCATACAACATCATCACGATCCGCTCGCCACGGGTTTCCCAGGCCATGCATTTGCTCTCGGCGGCCATCACCCACTGCCGCTTTGAAGCTAGTGACACGGCGGCAGACGAGGTCGTTTTGCTGCGCATATTGAGGCTGATGGAGTCGATCATCTCGAGACCCGAGGGCCAGCTACTGGGCGACGAGAGCATCTGTGAGATGATGAGTACTGGGCTGAGCATGTGCTGTCAGGCCCGGCTTTCTGAAGTTCTTAGACGGAGCGCGGAGATGGCCATGGTCACCATGTGTCAGGTTGTCTTTGGGCGGTTGAAGAGCCTCAGAGTGGAGGATCTTCCTAAGTCACGGAGTCGGTCGAATACCAGAACAACGTTGGTCAGTCCCGCAGATGAGCTGAAGATTGAACCGCCTATGACGGGAAGTGTCATGGGGAATGGTCAGCCGGAGAGACCGAGTGTGGACGTGGATGGCCGGATAAGTGCCGAGGGTGCTGCTGCCGAACCTAAGCCGTCGTCTACAGAGCCACAGAACACGAACGCGCCAGCGACCGAGGACGAGTTTGAGAAGGTCGAGCCTTACGCCTTACCATCCATCAAAGAGCTTTTCCGGGTTCTGATCGATCTACTCGATCCACACGACAAGACACACACGGACGCTATGCGCATCATGGCGCTAAGGATCATAGACGTTGCACTGGAGGTTGCCGGACCTTGGATAGCGAAACAACCTGTGCTTGCGGCGCTAGTCCAAGACGATCTCTGCCGCCATTTATTCCAGCTAGTCAGGTCGGACAACATGGTTCTACTCAACAGCTCGTTACGCGTTGCGGGGACATTGTTGGCCACGTGCCGAAAATTACTGAAGCTTCAGCAGGAATTATTTCTGTCCTACCTGGTTGCTTGTTTGCATCCCCGAGTGGACATCCCTCAAGAGCCAGGGATTGATCCGTCGCTCTACGAAGGCGTGCCTCAAGCTCCAAAGTTGGTTAGACCGGCACCGTCACATCCGAGCAGTGGTCGATCGACTCCGGTGCCCATCAAAGACCGACAGAAGTTGGGTCTCGAAGGTGGCGCTAGGAGACCAGAGGCGCGGGAAGCCATGGTTGAGTCGATTGGCACGCTCGTCCGGATGCCAAGCTTCATGGTCGAGCTCTTTGTCAACTATGATTGCGAGGTTGACAGGCAGGACCTCTGCGAGGATATGGTTGGACTTCTATCGCGGAACGCCTTCCCAGACTCCGCGACCTGGAGCACAACGAACGTGCCTCCACTGTGCCTGGATTCCCTGCTGAGTTTTGTGCAATTCATGGCGGAAAGACTGGATCAGGAAGTGCCGTACTGGGCGGAAGACCGGATACAACAGATCCGGCTACAACGAGTCAGGAAGAAGATCATCAAGAGCGGGGCATCCAAGTTCAACGATGACCCCAAGGCGGGCGTGGCATATTTGGTCAAGAACGGCATCATCGAGAACCCCGACGATCCAGTTCAGGTGGCGCAGTTCTTGAAAGGCACTTCTCACTTGTCGAAGAAAATATTGGGAGAATTTCTGACCAAGAGATCCAATGAAGCGCTCCTCACGGCATTCATTGACCAGTTCGATTTTGTGGACAAACGGATCGACGAGGCGCTGCGGGAAGTGCTTGGTTCCTTCCGTCTTCCAGGAGAGGCGGCACTCATTGAACGAATTGTCAACACCTTTACCGAAAAGTACATCGAGGCCACGGCGCCGGAGGACATTGCGGACAAAGACGCGGCCTTCGTGCTCGCCTATGCGATCATCATGCTGAACACGGACTTGTACAACCCCAACGTCGCTAAGACTCAGAAGCGAATGTCTCACGAGGACTTTGCTCGAAACCTTCGTGGCGTCAATGCGGGCAAAGACTTCCCTCAGGAGTTCCTGCAGGACATCTATGAGGCCATCAAACAGAATGAAATCATCTTGCCAGACGAACATGAGAATAAACACGCCTTCGAGTATGCTTGGAAGGAGCTGTTGCTGAAAACACATGATGCCGGGTCCCTGGAGTTGTGTGATACAAACGCCTTTGACGCGGAGATGTTCAAGGCCACCTGGAAGCCAATTGTTGCCACGCTCTGCTACGTCTTCATGTCGGCGTCTGACGATGCTGTCTTCTCTCGAGTCGTGGTTGGGTTCGACCAGTGCGCCCAGATTGCCAGTAAGTATGGCATCACCGAAGCGTTCGACCGCATCGTGTATAGTGTCAGTCAGATCAGCGGGCTGGCCGCTGAAATGCCACCAAGCACGTCCCTGAACACGGAAGTGCAGGTGGGAAAGAAGAAAATCATGGTTAGTGAAACGGCCGTGAGACTGGGACGAGACTTCAAAGCCCAGCTGTCGACCGTTCTGCTGTTTCGCATCTTGCAGGGCCACGAAAACGCCGTTGGGGACACGTGGATCTACATTGTGCGCATTCTACGGAATCTCTTTGTGAACTCCCTAGTCACGCTGCCGACATTTGAACAGAGCAGACTCGGAGATATTGGTCCGATTCCTCTACAACCCCCCTCACAGGTCATCGATCGAGACGGCCGACTGAGTGAGAGCGGTATTTTCTCGACCTTCACATCTTACCTATCCAGCTACGCCGCTGATGACCCGCCTGAGCCGTCGGAGGAAGAGTTGGAAAACACTCTCTCCTCGGTTGACTGCGTGAAAGCTTGTCAACCGGATCGCGTGCTTCAACATATGTTCTCACTACCGCCGACGCAAATTAAATACTTGGTTTCTGCTCTCCTGTCCCAACTGGAGGAATCTTCGCCTGTGGTGACGGTCAAGCCGGAACGGCCTATCCCTGTTACCGTCAGAGTGAATGGTCACCGGATGCCCAAGGCCGGGCCGGAGTACGATCCTGGCACTGTATTCCTGCTTGAACTTGCGACTCTGCTCACAATGCGAGATGACCATACCATCGCTGCAGCGGGTGAACAACTCACAGGCTCATTACAGACTGCTGTCAGGGATGCTTCAAATCTCCATCCTCTTGCAGCATCTCGGGTGGTACACTATCTCCTGGAGTTAATGCGATATAGCTACGTAAGTTATCATCCACCTGCCTCGGCGCTAGATCGCTACTGACATATTTTCAGACTCACGACTTCATGCGCGCACCTGTCGTCCTCCACGCAATCTCGTCCTTTGACGACCAAACCCTCGACCGCACCGCCTCCACGATAACTGCCGGCCTCTCATCCTCGATCTCCAGCGCCACCCCTCTGCGCAATGAGATCACCAAATCTCCCGATTTCTGGTCCACTCTACAGCGTCTGCATCAGCATAAAACCGAAGCAGAGAAAGTCTTGGTTATTTTGAGCCACCTGGCCACGCAAGATCAAGCGCTCACGGCAGACAACTTCGAATCCGCAGTAAGTTTGGCGAACGACTTTGCCTCCGCGGGCTCGATAGGGAGTATTCAAGAGAAACGCAAGGATTTTGCGGCGAAGCAGGGACGGAAAGCTAAGGATGCCAGACCAGAGGATGCTGCGCTAGTGACACGAGCGAACCAGGCCGTCTCGCTGATCTACCAGCTGACCGAGCGCGTCCCGAGTCTGATTGATCAGAGTCATTTGGAGAGAAGTGAAGCGTGGGCGGCGTATTGGAGTCCCATTTTCCGCGCCCTGTGTTCGCAATGCGTCAATCCCTGCCGCGAGATCCGCCATCGCGCCATCTCTGCTCTCCAGCGCACCCTTCTCAGCGAGAGCGTGGCGGACTCAGGGCACGAACACGCCGAATGGACGGCCATCTTCGACGAAGTCCTATTCCCTCTCACATTGAGGCTGCTGAAACCCGAGGTCTACCAGCTCGACAGCTTGGGTATGAACGAGACCAGGGCGCAGATGGGCGGACTGCTGTGTAAAGTGTTCCTACGATATCTCGACCGACTTCACAGTATCCCTTTCACCGCCGAGACTGCCGCCTCCGCCGAGAAAGACGAAAGTGAAGATGAAGAGGACGAAGACGGCAGAGAGAACCAAATCAACGAGAACGAGCCCCAAAAGGCCAAAGACGATGCATCCCCGACCACAGCACGACACCAAGCCGAGAGGAAAGGCAAAGGAACCAAGATGGCAGACATTTACCTCAAAACGCTAACGTTACTGGACCGCCTCATGAACGCCGGCACCATCGATCCAAAGTCCTCCCAGACAGATGCCTTATCCGAAGCAGTACGCGAAGGCGTCAAGAATACGCTGCTCGTCATGGACGGTGCAGGATACCTCCAGCGGACGACAGATCAAGTGTTGGCCCAGAGTCCTCGGAGTCCGAGATCAGATAACAAGCTGCAAAGAGGGGTGGTGCCTGATGAGCAGATCTGGCCCGAGACCGTGAGACGGTTGGAAAGATTCCTACCGGGCCTGGTGGCCGAGTTGTTTCCTCGCGAGGCGGAAGAGAATGACGGCCAGGAGAAGAAGGACATGAAAAAGAAGGAAAGTGCTGCTGGTGGCGGTGGTGGCGGTGGTGGCGGTGATGAGAATAAGAAGCCGGGGTCGAGACCACCGACGAGGGAGCGGGACAATGTGTGAGCGAAGTGATGGATGTGTGGCCGCCTCTGTGTGGCGGCGGCAATACAAGCAGGTGGACAGTCATGCAGGTGTAGTGCTATAAACAATCGTGCAAATATAAGGAATGGATTCACCCAATGTTTCCCATCACCTACCTACAGAGCTGCTTGGCTTCCTTCCAGGCAGGCCTCTTCGTTCTATTTGCGAGGGGGACATGTCCAAATCTAGCATTTTGTACACTCTCTACGTGCACAGGTCTCCCATGCCATCATTGTCGCGTCCTTCCTTTTTACTACACGCACTCGTAACCGCCTGAGGCAACACCGTGTATTCTTGTCCGCAGACCGACAGAGTGAGAGTGAGAGTGAGAGCGAGAGTGGCATGAAAGTCTGAAGTCGGGCCTCGCGCGGTGTATGACTCAAACCCTCAATCTTCATTCTTCCAGTCTACTAGGATACTAGGATACTTACTGCACTGTGACGATTCAGAATCGCATCTGGCTGGCCCTTCTGAGGTGAGGGGAGAGGGTGTTGATCTCCTCGGGGAATATCACTTGCTCTTTTTAGGATAATACTCCGTAGTCCTCCTTGCCTATAAGGATAATATACTCTCACGAGTGAGTGTGAGAAGTGTGAAAAGTAATAATGAGATTGTGATCTCTTCATGACTTGCTTGTCCAAAGAAAACAACCGTCCATCTCGTCGAGGCTGGTCTGATCTCGGTTCAACCAATTCTTGGGGTTTGCTTCACTTGCACTTGCATGCTCACTTGCTATTTGCTCGTTGGGTTCATGGCGCCAGTGCCGGTGCCAGTGTAAGTGGCTTCGCGTGCGCCATCGACCGCCAGACCGACCGATGCGACCCTGTTGCGCTGACCCTTTTCGGTGGGACAGTCACATCCCCACTGCTTCCTGAATTCGACAATGCTCAGCTTCCCCAGTTTCTTGAGTGCAGCCTTGCTTGCGCGGATTCTGGCATACTTGAGGCTCTGGCCCTTGCTGATGGCTACGACATGACCATGCACCACCCACCCAAAAACATATTCCACGCCCGTGATGGCGTCGTCGCCTTTCCCTCCCACTGCTCCGCCTTCGTCATCATCGCCATCGTCATCGTCCCCTCCTGCACCATTTTGTCCGTCGGTATGCGTTGTGGGTTGGACTGATCCTTCGTCCGAGGCGTGCGCAGTTTTGCGGCAGTGGAATTCTTGGGTCAGGAGACGGAGAAGATGGGTGGTCGGATGACAATTCGCAAATGTGTCGTAGGCCTCGATGTCCTCGAAATGCCACTTGACGTGCCTTTCGAAGAATTTCTCGATCTCTCGGAAGTCGAAGTTCGAGTCGACCAGCACTGCTCCGAGGTAGCTCTCCACCAGGTCGGCGAGGACTTTGGGGACGTTAGAGCCGGTAACCACACGAGTCCAGAAATCCGGTTTCGCATTGGCAGCTGTCCACGCTTCTTGCACCTTGCTTGCATAGCTGCCGATCTCTTCGTAGACTGCCGTACTCGTAGCGTAGACGAGCTTGTGGAAACCCAGAATGACCGCCAGCGCAGCAAGGAATTTATTGCTCACCATGGCCATTTTGTGCTCGGTCAACCACTGCGGATCTCGTGTGGGATTGGTCGAGAACAGCCACCAGATACAGACCCAATCGAGGCAGGCATCACCCAGAAACTCGAGGCGTTGGAGGTCTTGCACGGGTGAGTTCTGGTCGGATGAATGTGTCATGGCTGAGCGGATCAAGCGCGGATGCTTGAATCGATAGCCCGTGACTTCGAAGATTTTGTCGGCATAATCATTCGCGATCGGATCGTTGAGTTCTCCGACCCAGGCAGCTGGCTTGTACAGGGGTAACACCTCCTTCCACGAGTTGATTTCGTGGTCCGGATGTTCTACAAGCTTGGTGATCGCTTTGATGCCGAGGTCGAACTTCTCGTCCGTAGGTAGACCCTGGCTGGTCATGATACATGCTCCGATCGTCGCCTCGCACACGTCGGCTATGGTCTTCTTACCCAGGGAATGCTTGCGGTGCTTGTCTGTCAGCTTGATAACACGACCTTTCCCGAACCTCTCCAGAAACTCAGGGTACCAAGTGTCTCGCCATTTCTCCCCGGCGGAACGGATGTAACGGAACAGCTCGTAATGAGGTGCCGAAGCCGTGTTACACAACCGACTATTCGACAGCAAGTTCATGCGCTTGCAGTGCATGCCCTCTTCGTTGCAAGTCGTGCGGTTGTGGACTGTGATTGTGGTCATCAGCTTGAGAAGCGAATCTCCAATGAATTCAAGACGCTCGTAGTTCATGGCCCCCATCTCCTTGGGTTTGTCAAACTGCTCCCCTTCTCGCCCGTGCTGACCTCCGGCATCGGATCCAGATCCAGCAGTCTCAGCTTCGGCGGAAGGGTTTTCGGTATAAGCCTCCAGAGCCAGATCCAAAGGCACTTGCTCAAGGTCAAGCTTCTGGAACGCCTCCCTCACGATGAGGTAGCCTTCCAATCTGTGAAGAATAGCAGGCCAGAGTATGCAAGTTTGGGCCACCGAGTAAGAGATTCGGGCGAGTTCCAGGGGCTGCGGAGCAATGTGGCAGAAGGCATACCGCTGTTCTCTTTCGGGGCATTTCTCGGTGTACTTTCGACCTGCTATGACCACTTTCGCGGCTAAGACAGGCTGATGTATATCATATCGGTCTTTGACTTCTTTCTCGAAATCTTTCGTCTTTAACTTCCAGGTTCTGTCCGAGAACTCGATGATTGTCTTCCCACGCTTTTTGTTCAAGATCTTTGCGCTGTCGGGAATGGCGTCGAAGATCGTCTTTCCGGGCACAATGTCCCCTGTGAAATAGCGGAACTGCCCGCTTCCTCGGTCAATGAGAAATGCATTGCACCATTTCCGTGCATCGAATGAACCGGTAGAGGGCTGCCACCGCTCGCCTTCAGGAGTCCCTGCAGCCAACAGCTGCTCCATATCTACGACGTGGTCGAAAGCTCCCGGCTCTGAGTGTGGCGACTCTCCTGGGGGCGCTAGCCAGTAGCTCATGGAGGTCGAGTCGTGGACATATTGCTTGTGGAAGATATCGTGAAAGATTCCGTGAAGTGTGTATGTCGTCAAAGCTTCAATTTGATCAGTGGTGATAATGAGTGGCTCTCGATATTGGCGAAAGGTGACATGCTTCTCGACGTTGTTGTCCACGTAGACAGAGAATCTCGGGATGGCTGGGAGTCGTGTGCGAGTAAAGAGAAGTACACCGTCGGATGACCACGAGCTGGATTTTGGCTCGACCCGTACGTGCGTGACGAACAGCTCCGTAGGTAATATTGGCGATGTCGTACCACTATTAACCCAGAAATCCGGTTTCAGCTTCTTATCATACGTATCCTTTCTCTCGGACACGGCAATGCGAGCATTGAGATTGGCTGGCTTCACATTGGTGAAGATACTGTCGAGGTTCGCGTCCAACAAATGTGCTTTCCGCAGTTTGAAGATGCAATGCCATGCAGCAGATCGCTTGGCCAACACTTTGTTTGTTCGGGGATCACCCTTGGCTCCTTTCACAACAGCAGTTCGCGGGTCATCTGTAGGAGGAAGGATGACCTTGTACTGAAACATGTTCCCTTCGGTACCGATCACCTCATCATAAATCTCATAAGACGCCGCCCCGATCTTCTTCAGCGACTCGGTGTAGCGTTTGAGTAGAAGCAGCGAGTTTGCGTAATTCGCCAGAACGCCGGTAGACGTGACGAAGCTCTGGCAACTCGCATCTCTGGCCATCAGCTGTTTTAACTTGGAACCTTGGCCCAACAACCGATCCGGGGGCAGTTGCTGACAGTAATTTCGGATATATTCATCCTGCTGCATGACATAATTGACGCTCGCTTCCTGAGAGAAATTTCCTTCCTCAATCATGTGAGCGAAAATAGAATCTCTCATTCGTGCTCGGCCTCGACTCTGCATGTATTGAATTGGGGTTCTGTAGAGGTCGAATCGAATGACAAGGTTGCACTGCGGGATGTCAATGCCCTCTTCGGCGACACTTGTTGCAAAGATGATGTTAATGACCCCAGTTCTGAACTTCTGCATAACGGCTTCTTGACCCCTCCACGAACCTACCTCTGTCCCAGACTGTGCATTACCGACAAGGACGCCGGGGCGGAGGTTGGGGAGAGCAAGGGACGTGAAGAGGTCGCAAATAATTAGGGCAGTCAGCCTCTCCTCGACAAATACGATCGATCGAGTGGTCGGGCACGCCAAATACCGGTCTCTCAGCTCCTCGTATAGCTTTCTCACTTTTGGGGACAGTTCCCGGTCTTCGTCGACCTGTGCAGGACCAAAGGTGTGCCTCTGTACGATCGAGACAGCCTCACGAATCAAGTTTATCTTTGCCTGTCGCTGATTGGGGTCGGTTATCTCCATGTATGCCACATTTCGCTCATACTTTCTGATGATGGTCGCTGACTGGTGCTCAGAGTTGCGGAGTGCATATTTCCAGATTCTGTCTGCCGCCCATACTCCCAGGTGTGTTGAAGCGGATCGCGAAAAAGTAAAGTAGGGTGTCAAATCCTTGACGAATCCACACAGTGGCACGAGGGTAGAACACAGATTGGTTTCAAACCCGGCGTCTAGTGGAGGGTAGACCCAGATGGCGTCTTTTGCTCGAGGGGCAAACCCATAGATGGACAGATCGGTCGTCGTGACGATCTTGCTCTGCAACAACGCCTCCAGATCCGAAACCACCTTGGCAATGTCTCGTCTCGAGTCGACAGGAGACGCTGTCATGCCAAAGATGCGCGGTCTGTCACCTTTCCATTTGAGATAGTAGTCCCTGATGATCCGCGAATAAGGATGGTTCTTCTTGCAATGATGTGCTTCGTCGAAGACAAGAAGGGAGATCTGGCCAATTGTGAGGTACGACTGCATGAGACAAGAATCAAGCACAGCAGCTGTGCAAACCACGACGCTGTTTTCGGCAAAGATTCGACTCCATTCTGCCTTTTTCCACAGATCATCAGATGTGTCCCCAAAGAGAGGGATGACTTTCTGTGGTAGGTTGTTGCTCAGAAAGAGGGCCTGTTGTCGGGCAAGATGGACGCTGTTGACCAGAAAGAATACAATTTTCGCCGCCTTGCCTTGGCTTCGGGCAATGATTTCTTGCTGGAGGTAGTGTCTAATCAGTAAGGCTGCAATGAGAGTTTTGCCGCTGCCGGTATCGAGAACAGCGATGATATTCTCATCTTTGGCCTGGTCAAAGAGCTCTTGCTGATACTCGCGAGCCTGATCAATAATCTTGTTGGATTCACTGTTCTTGCGCTCTCTGGCTGCTCGGGCCTCGACGCTATCATTGGCATGAGCGATGAGGTAGTTGTTCAAGAGGGCTTTGTTGGAATCCAGGTCTGCCTGGCTCGTGAAGCCCAATAACCCAGGTTCTGACTCATTGTCTGACTCGGTGAGGTCCTCTTCGTCCAGTTGTCCAATATTTACGTCAACTCTGTCCACCCACAGTGCAGCGCCGTCGTTGATCGCCATTGAGGGCAGTGGCAAGCTCAAAGACAGCTGAACGAGACCAGGGCCAAAGACGTCATTGAACCGAATCTGAGGTGGTGGTCAAGGAGGTGAGAAATCTACTGATCATGTGGACGAGTGAAGACGGGTGAGTGACAACTGAGGGATGCGGGCATTTTGCAGACAAACTTGAAGCAAACAAACCCACGAGACACCGAAGTGATGATGCCGCCTAGGCTCAGAGGCACCTTCTACCGCATTCTATGGATGGACGATTCCCACAGCTGTCTGACTGTTTGAAACTGTTCGCGCGTTGCAAGAAATTACAATAAAGGGCTGCATGTGGTCGAGGAAGGAGTTTCTTGCCATCAGTGGTGAAGGGTTGAGTGAATAGCCGCCGCGAGGAGCACTGCCCAAGTAGCCAGGCGCCGGTTAGCTTAATTTAGGCCGCGTGGGTTAAGCTTGCCGATCGCCAGGCACGGACCCAAGCTAGAGTGTTTGGTGGGCGTGCTGGAATTCTTCTCCATGCGCATTATGTCATTTCCCTGTTGCAGCCATCGCAGTAACTTTTGAGCACAAAATCAACGATTGACAGCCATCAATGTAAGCCAGAAAACCACTTACAGCCATGATGAAGAGGATTACAGCTGCGCTTCTTGCGCTTACCGTCGTCGCCAGCGCCCATGGTGTGCATCCGGACGAAAAAGTCAATCCCACAGACGACTGGGCCCTGTTCCACATGCAGGAAGAGCATCGTAGGTGTCCAAGTCTACCCTCTGCACCTGACCCAATCGGACTGACAGATGCAGACATATCCAACTTCGACCCAGCCTCGTTCTTTTCGCTACACGACTTCAACAACGACGGGTCCTGGACGCCTGACGAAGTCCGCCGAATATACGGCCTGGACGACGAATCTCTGAAAGATACACCCGCAGATGAGAAAGACAAAGCCATCCTCGAGGTCTTCAAGATCTTTGACCCCTATCAAAGCGGTTTCATCACTCGAGAACAGTGGACGACGAAGGTCAATGAGGGCAAGAAGCTCCCTGACTTTGGACTAGGTCCAGGTCACCACGGCGACGACGAGTATGAATACGAGATCCACCACTTCGAGAAATTCCATGATGAGAACACAAGGGAAGAAGACTTGATCCATCCGGAAGATATCGAACACTTCAGGAAACACGACCTGATGGAAGATCAGGCCGACCGGATATTCAGAGAGCAACAGCAAACGATCGTCGAGAGGAATATCCCTCAGAAATTCCTACGGCGGCCGTGAGGCCCGGAAACGGAGAGACAACTTGTACGAGTATGACAAAATAGGGGAATAAAGGGACAGTAGTTTTTAGCCGTTAGCTTGGATTTCGACGTCAAATACACAATGCATGACGCCAGGCGCGTACGTCTTGACCTGCTCAACATGGGCGCAAGATAGGTCGAAACAGCGATCGTCCGAGTTCTCCTGAACCAGCCCGTTGACTTGGTCGACAACTTCTTCCGCCATACGCTCGATCTCGCGTATATCGACGTTTTCATGGATGTGAAGCCAACCACCTTTCCTACACTCGCTCATGGCTGTGAGGATCTTCACGGCGTCGCTCCAACTCGCTTTCGAAGTCGGCAGTAAACCCAGGTTTGCATGTGTGATGTTCAGGCTCGGCCTTTCCCCACGAGCATTGCCCTCGATCCTGCCGAATTCAGACTGGATCTCCTGCAAGACTTTCGCCGCCCACTTGTTGTCTCCCAAGAATGCCACGCATCTCACGACATTCTCTTCCCCCGGTCCATCTTGATCGCCTTGTCGAATCCGTTCCGCCAGCTCCTTCACGCCTCCGCCTTCCACCTTCCCATCTGCATCTACTCTGACAACCAGGCATTCCCATCCATTCTTATAACACCCCCTCCTCAGTCCCTCAATACTCCACGGATTGATATCCCACCCGTACACCCTCCTGACCCCTCTCTTCAGATAGCAAAACGCAAAGTATCCAATCCCAACGTACATGTCCACGACATCGACCATGCTGACATTGTCATGACTACCGACCTCGACTTCGGCCTTGCGTGTTATCAATCCCGGGAACCAAGACTGCAAGCCCAGAATCCGCGCCTTCTCAGCGAAATTCCCCCGGCTGAACATTGTGTAGAGAGGCGCCCACACTTGCGTGACCCCTTCATGTTGGACCGTGGCCGTCCAGAACGCGTGCTCGAAGTCTTCAGTCCTAGGCCTTAGAATCCGTACTCTGTGCTGCTCCAACGGGAGCGTAGGGCCCCAGTCGCCGTACACGGGGAGCAAACCGGAGGGACTTCGAAGGACGTTTGGATGATGCTTCGTAGTTTCTTGCCCACCATCATCATCCCCGACTTCCGTATGAGCACCGACCTCCCCCTCCGCGGCAATAGGCGCGTTGATGGCAATCCGCGAGATGCGTGACCCACGAAACCCTTCCTCAGCAATACATCTGTACAGATCCGCTCTCTGGCTCTCGCTTAGCGTACTGTAGAAGCGTGTCCACGCTGTTGGGGGCGTATTATATCCCGCACCGACGAACGACGGCGGCAGCAGCAGCAGGGGCGCAAAAGCCGTATACCGCTTCGGCAAGTCTGAGATAGCAAGCATGAGCATCTTGTCTGGATCTGGATTTGTGCCTTTGTTATCGTCGTTGGTTGTGGTCATGGTTGTGGTTCCAGTTCCGGGTACGAGGACAATACTCAAATCGGAATGCCGGTCGCAGAAGGCCACAATCCCTCTGATCAGCGGGTTCGTGGGCTGGGTTTTCTTCTTTTTCAACCTCTGCCTCTCTTGAAGAGCTGGCGGGTCGTCGTCGTCGTCGCCGTCCTGCATGCTTGGCTTCCTGCAAAGTTCACATCAATCAGTTCAGTTCGTCTGGTAGGATACAGGCTCCGCAGAATTATTTGCTGGCACTGGACGAGCGAGAGCAATGGCGAAGACGCCAGCAGGACAGAGCCAGCATACAGTATCCGGATAGGGGGTCAGAAACAATCGATGAAGACTCACCGTACATAATTAGGGCTATTCGGAGTACTCGAGCACACGGGGTAGAGAATACAAACAGACGACACGGAATTGTGATTGGTGGTGGTGGTGGTGGTGGCGGGGCCTCTCCCAGCTTTGTGTGTGGCTCAAGTTCTCTGTAGGATATTGAATACCTTCCATGATTGTGGCATTTCGCACTACAGAATAAGGTAACGCGGAATGGTCTCCCGTTAGGATATCCTTTCATCGTAATCTGCAGTCTTGCTAATGCGATGACGGGACAGGTCAACGGAATTATGCCATCTATCGATTCTACTAATTATGTGTGCAGCCCTGATTCCGTACTGTCAGATATTATGTGTGCGCAATCGAGATCAACGAACATCATTTCATCTTCATTTCGCCGTGCGACTCGTGTTGTTGCTCTTCATGGCACTTTGGGATACAACTCCAGCAACTCCGGGTATATTGATGTTCCCAGGCCGGTGGCCACTGCAAGAATGCAGAGTGCGAGAAGAATCACAAACCGTGCCATAGTAAGTCGCGGCCTGAAGGGAACTGAACTGAGAGTAAAGTTTGAAACAACGCTTGGAAAGTCTACCACTGTACATCCACCTTTGCATCAATCTTGGGCTGACAAAGGTCCCGGCTGGTCGGAGGTTGTCCAGTCGTTGATATTGTAGATACTAGGTATGGTCGCGTCCAGCCTCCTCCCGACCTGGGTGGCCATAAACGGTAAAGGGCGTGCGAGGCATGGTCCGCTACTTGTGCCAGGGATGCGGCAGTAGAGGGAGGGTATCGAAGTCCTAGAAATTAAATGTAATCCAAAAATCAAAGAAAAGTAAAAGTGGATGGGAGGTCATGCATGCCAATGACTGGTGGCACTGCAGTTTGCTGTAGACTCAAGCGGCACAGACTCTTGTTTCTAGACGAGAGCAACGTATCCACGCGTAGCAATAACGCCCCAAGGAAAGCTCCTGTCGTCTGATCCCAGCTCCAGCAGGGTCTCCCATCCAAACAGGGTCATCAGTGTACGATTAGTCATTATTTCGGCTTTGCCAGTTCCGCACCTCTCTCCTTGATGGTTTTCCTTCTGGCGTACCAATTCCACAGCATCTCCCAAGAAGCGACTGTAGCCATCAGAGGCGGACAAATGAGCAGGAGCAAGCTCCACCACCGAGGACTCCCCGATTTAACCTTCTGCATCATGTCGGCGATCTGTAGCTTCAGGTCCTCCTTGCTGCCATCATTGTAAAGTACGAAGCCTTTGCCGGCGTCTTTCTTGCCATTGTTTCGTCGCTCACAACGCGCGGCTTTTTCACGAACATCAACCTGGCTTCTGACTCTGTTTTCCGCGTCTTCCGGCGACAAATGGGGATCTCTCGCTCGAAGCCTCTCCATCTGGATCTTTGGATCTGAGACAGCCACCACAATGACGGTACTGCAGAAGATGTCCAATCCAGATTCAAATAGCAGCGGAACGTCCAGCAGAACAGCCCAGTGTCCCCGGAGATAGTAGTATAACATAGCTCGAGCCATCAAGAAGCGCACAGCAGGGTGTACAATGGCATTCAGCTTCTTTCTGTCTCGTATCCGTTCTTCTGTGTTTCCGAATACTCTTCTCCCCAACGCTGGTCTGTTCAGCGGTCTCCCTTTCCCGGTAGGCCCATTCTCTTTGCCTTCACAAAGAGGATCTGACGCTGGAAGGAGGAGATCTGGCGTTGTGGGACCAAATGTAGACACTATGCGACGATAGCCCCATGTTCCCGGTTCCACGGCTTTTCGTGCTAGCAAGTCCGCGTCTACCAAGGGCAGCGAGTATGGTGGGGAGGATAATGTCTGGGAACAAGTCGATTTGCCTGTTGCGATCGAGCCTGTGAGGCCGATCACGCGCATTCTGACAGTTTCAAAGGTTTATCACTGCCCAGGGAGGGGTATTCGGCGTAGGACCGCTATGTGTTGCGCGATGAAAGTCAAGTATCAGCTTCTTTGGAGTGTCAAGTTCGCGCCGCCCCTCCAGTTGGCTTGCACCGAGGTAGAATTCGGCTGGCGGAGCAATGATGTTCCGAAAGGGCAGTCCACTCTTCGCTGTATCAACAATACCACCAAGTCGAAAGTTGACACTCGTAAGTTGCGCCGTAGTCAAACATCATACGCCTACGTTGCCAACAATTTATTTCTAGGACCTGTCAACATCGGACCAATTTGGTTAGATATCGCTGGGCCGTCCCTGCCGTGTATCGTACAACTCGGTTTACCCAACCTGAATTCCTCCTTGTTGTGGAGGAGCGCGATGGTCCGGTGCCTCGCATCGAGATTTAATCTAGCTGTACCCGAGCATGCCAACACGAGCATGTGAACGGATACTGGAAAGCTCCCCGCCGCTCTTCTTACACGGTAAAACCACGATTACGTGCTCACCCTTGTCGTGGAAGACCTCAAGTTTCTTCGAAAACACTGGAATGGGTCCATAATTCTGAAAGGTGTCCAGACCGTAGAAGATGCCCTCAAATGTGTCGAGGTCGGTGTCCAAGGCATCGTCGTCAGCAATCACGGTGGCAAGTAGAGCGACGGCGGCACCTCGAATATTCGGGTGTAATCTCTTTAAGAATAGCCCGATATGATCTAAACCAGATCAGATTTGCTGGGATGGACCGGCATTATGCACCGGAGCTGTGGTCAGCCTGAAAACTGCAGAATTTAACTTTTGTTGGTCTTGCGGGAATGAGAAGCGTTTAGCTTGACTTCGGAACAGAGAATAGATACATGATAAAGTAGTCTAATTGTGGAAGAAGCAGGCCGCAGCGAGAGAACAAGACGCAATCAGGTCGAGAAGATCCAATTATGAATAAGTCAATCAGAGGAGACTACCTCAAGTTATCGTAGGAGTAGAAGGCATGATAGCCACTCTGGGGAGACTGTCCAGTGCGTCCCTATTGATTTCTTCGATCTTTGGATAGCCAGCACATTCCATGAGGATATCAAATTCGGCGAGGAGAGCCCTCATAACGTGAGACACTCCCGTTTCGCCGGCAATTCCTAGACCCCAGACCTAGTTGAAGATCAGTCAAATAGTCCAGTTGCGAAAGGGGGGGGTGGGGGGAGGCTTACCCAGAGTCTGCCAACAAAAACGAATTTAGCACCAAGAGCCAGTGCTTTGAAAACATCAGCTCCGGTACGGACCCCCGAGTCGAACATGATGACAATTTTGTCTCCAACAGCGTCGACAATCTTCTCTAAAGCATCGAGACTCGCGATCGCTCCGTCGACCTGTCTCCCGGCATGATTGCTGACGACAATACCGTCGACACCAAGTTCAACGGCCCTCTTCGCATCAGCAACGCTTTGAATCCCCTTCAAGCAGAATGGCTTTCCACCGGAGATTGTCTTCCACTGATCAATAAGCCATGGGATTTTGGACCAAGTGTGGGAATGGCCATGCCAGATGTTCTCGTCCATCCACTTCGCTCCCGCTTTCTTGGGCTCTTTTTCAGGATCGATGTTGGCTTCTTTGAGACGCCGAAGAAACACTGGGTCTTGTAACCCAATGCCACCGACGCCGTGCTCATGATAGAAGGCATAGTTCCCCATGTAGGTATCATTATGCCGCCAGCCCAGCTGCCACGTATCTGTGGTCAGCATACAGGCTTGGAATCCATTTTCATGGGCTCTTTTCAACATTGAAATTGCCTAACTCCTTGTCAGCATGATGATGCAGAGCTCAGAGGCAAGTCAACCTCTGTGGCTGTCTACAGGATATGCGGACCTGTTCGTCATCGGGACTCTGGTATAATTGGAAGAAGCGAATCCCGGATCCATTGGCCGCGCCGACGTCTTCTATGCTGTAGCTGCCCGCCGAAGATAGGCAGTAGAGGAGGTTGAGGTCCCGCGCAACATGGGCAACACTGATCTCGCCGGTAGGATGGTAGATCTTGTTGATCCCGATGGGCGCGAAGCCAATGGGTGCGGCAAGCTTGTGGCCGAAGAGAGTCGTAGCCGTGTCGCGCGAATTGGTGTCGACGAGCATCCGCGGGACAATCTGATGGCGGTAGAAGGCTGTTCGATTGGCATAGTGTGTCCAGCTGATGCCAGCATTGCAGGATGAATAGTACCATCCGGCTTCAGTGAGTCTCTCCTGCGCTTTTGCCTTGACCTTGTCTGGGTCGGTGTTGAAAGGTTGAAATTTCCCTTCATTGGGGGCCCAGAACATCTCTCTCTGCATGAGAGCCCATTGCGGAGTGCTTCGCAGCTTGATGTTTGGGTTGTTGGGATCACTCATGATGTGCGTTTGGTCTGGCCGGGCTGTGATGAGATTCGACATCAACCTCGTCGACTCGGATTCTTATATTGAACAGATCCTGCTTGTAGAACCATGCTACGGAACACATGCCAACGCTTTTCTGTCCGACATCCTTTGCTTTTGTTGTCGTCATCGTTTTTGGATGAATGATGGACCGGAGATTGTTTGCATTGAGTTTGCCTGCGACGTGACGACCTGTGCTTCTCGTTAGACGCTCTAATTCTGCATTCGAATCGTAATAGTGAGGATCGGCATCTCAAAATGAAACGATTAAGCAAAGTTTCCAGAGGAAGCAGGGCGAAGAGCATCCACAGCACAAGGGGTCGCCTCCCTCTCTGAAGTCTCAACGTGATGGTGCATGATGTAACTCAAGGTCACGAGGCTGATGAGGTTGAATGTCGACGGGCAGTTCGCCAGGGACCGTAGGATAATGGTGGAGAAGTCACTGTCTTCGGCGAACGGTCACCACGCCGAACGGTCTTCTGTTGGCGGGCAATCTCGCCGCGGACTCGTAGCCGCAAGTACTCTGAATTTCTGCAGTCATCGACAGGGCCGGAAACTCTTCAACGTAATATCTTCATCTTCATTCTGTTCGAAACTGAGTAGTTCTCCGAAATAACAGGTCCTGTGAAATTTGTCTTAGTGGTCAACGAACCTCGTTACAAGGCCACCGTTAAGGCCGAGAAAGCTTATCGGACGGTATCACCCTGTGTGACAGGTTATCCTATGCGAAAGGCCCCCTTTTCGTTAGGCTATACATATCTACCATATCTCTCTGCTCCCTCCAGCCTTCTACCATCCCAGACCCCCCTATGCTTATTTTGGTGTCTGACAAAGGTTCGGCTATGAGAGGTAGTAGGTGGAAACTACGTCGTCTTCTCTGTGGCCATCTTCCAATAAGCTTGAAATAATCAATGTCCTGTAGACTCAAGCTCATCTGCGCCTCTGATCTTTTCAAGATCGTTACTGAGAGCCGCAATCCGGGGGATGACGTCCTCCCCATAAAATTATAGTCCAGGCATATCTTGGCACATCACAGGTATTCTTGCCGAACTTCTGGGTAGTAATTAACTAGATGCGAAGACCGATACACAGTAAGCAAGTTACCTAACACAGCAAGCCATGTAGTCGAATCCGGAGTCGACTTCGAGGGAGCCAAATCCTTCTAACGCTGGACTCCAGTAGTTATAATCGCCGTCCCCGACCATACCTTATGTCACTTGCTCCTCAAGAGCATTGAATTTCGCAGAAGACTGCTGAAAATTGGAGAATATCGTGCTTCCACGGTGGCAGAAACCCCTGTTTCACTACCTTTGGTGCAAGATGGCATGGTGGATGAGGTACGTTAACAAGCTAGCCTCCAGCCCGAGCCAACCGATATCTCCAGTGCTTTTGCGAATGGCCTAGCTGTCTAAGCATCCTTCCGCAGTTACAAAAGCCGTCTCAGCATATCAAGGTTAGTCCGACGACCGACAATCAGCAACCCAAACTTCGTGTCCTGCAAGAATCGGCCGCCAACCAATAGGCTTTGCTTATGAAGCCGCGGATCTTTGTTCAAGTGACAGTTGATTAGAAGCAGGGTTCATAAGTATTCTGCCAGCTCACGCACCAGCGATCACTTAATGTAGTAAGCTCAGACTCCTAGAAATATAATATCTTTTAGCCACAGAGGGCTAGCACATTTCGACTGTCACGTTGGTCCAGTACTGCTCGCTGCGTATATGTGGACCCTCTGGTCTGCTCAGATACCCAGAGCCAGCGGGATCGGACCTTGGGCAGTCCCTAACGTCGTCTCGAACTGGAATCTCCACTGTTCGACGACCTCTCTGTTCACCTCAAACTTCCCAAACTGAGTCAGTGCGACGGATTGATCTGTCCAGACGTTGGGCGCTGAGGTCGTAGCATTGACACCTGTCCTGGCGAAGGGCAGTCCTGATGCTGCCACGACTGTGGATTGGTACTCGTCGCTCATGATCCAGTTCATGAAAAGCTTAGCGCTCTCGGGCCGTTGGGTCGTGGCGAAGATGGCCCCGGTCTGCGGCCACATGACGTGAGGATCTGAGGTAGATCCTTGTGCCAGATGCGTCGAGTTGATCAGGTTGGTGGTGAAAGATAGGGCGGAAGTGGAATTGCCCGCGTCCAGCAATGCGGCCGGTGTCCCTGTACCACGTACCCAGCGCACATTCTGTTGCACCAGAGACTCAAACCATGACCAACCGTAGCGATCGATGATGAGAGAGAAGAGATAGCCGACGGCATCGTCATCATTGGGGTAAACAAGAACGAGCTTGTTCTTCCAGACCGGGTCCAGGAGTTCGTTAAAAGTGGTGGGCACTTGAGTTGCATTCACCAGGTTGGTGTCATAAATCATGGAGCCGAATTGATCTGCGTTATCCAATACTAATCAGTGCTCATTGACCAGCGGAGGCTCTTGCGGAATATATCCTACACATGAAGGCGCCCATAAATGAACCATCGGGATCTTTGACGTTCGGGTAGATGCTCTCCCACGTTGCAGGCTTGTAGGGCAGAAGTCGGCCCTGGCGCTTCCACCGGTCAAAATCTTGCAATGTCTGCAAGAAGGCTACATCCGCCCCGTCTGAGCCAGACACTTGGAATTGGCGGTCGACGCGGCTGTCATGATATTTCGAGACATCCACGGTTAGGTTGAGCTTGATGCGAGGAAACCGTGCTTCCCAGGCCGCAATAGTCGGTGCCCCCTGGGCCAAGGCTTTTGAGAATTAGTACCAGCAGGAAGAGGCTCCTCATGTACGATGTGAATCACTCACCGTCGCCGCCCCAGAGAACGACCAATTCACCAGTCTCGTTTTGGGCCACAGCGTACTGCTCATCGAGAGTTCGCGACTCGATCGCCGGCTCTGACCCAGGAAAGGAAGTGATAGGCCCTGCGAGGATTGTCACCGGGAGAAGCGATGCTAGAAACAGATGAGACGTCTTCATGTTTGTTATGAGGTCGGTATATGCAGTCAAAGACAGTAGTTTCCTGGGAGGATAAAAAGAGCAATCTAGGAGCTGCCCAGGACATCAATGTCGGCGCTTGTGAGGCTTTAAAAGTTACCGTGTGCCTTGTAGCTCTACCAACCAGGGACTGAAAGTCGGCCTCTCTCTTTGTAAGCACTCACCGTGTACACGCACACACTTACGTCGGACTCGAACAGACTGAGGTAAGGTGCCGCGGTTGCAAGCCAGGAGGTCCTTCTCATGTACCGGTATGGGTTTTCCTTGACGCCTTGATCGAAGCATACGTCGTCAGAGGGTATGTTGCTTTGTCAAGGCGCGGAATTGTCTTCTTAGAAAGCGTAAAGGAATGAGGTATCAGCACTAGTATGAGTGAACGGAATCTCGCCGAAGATGTCGACATTTCTCCGCTCGTGGAGCTTGCTGGTCCACGACACTTCGTGTGGCTGAGAGACACAATATCCTGTTCTAAAAGGAGCGGATCGTCAGGCCCAAGGCATAGTACCTTTAAGGACCTAGGTAGGTACCTGCTGATTCTTTGACCGTGGTTGCCAAGGACAACCAATCAAAATTACCTTACAGTAACAGGCGATTATTTACGGTATTACAGCTTGTGCAATCCTTGGCGCGGGTCATGTGCCTTGATAGCACAATTCATGGTTCATAGCAACAATGCAATACAATTGAGTCCAACACTCAACAGACATGATTCACCCCCAGTTGTGGTGAGATTCACTCCTGATCTCAGTCCGAACACGTATAATGAGACTGCACAACCTCCGCACAATCAAGAGACATTTACGACTGAAACAGAACATCTCTCGCACACGCACACACTCAACCATGACCGCTGTCCAACTTCCGTTGACACCAGCGGAGAAACTTTTCCGACAATGTTTGCTAGACTGCCGGGGCCAGATGCAAGATACTCCTGGGATGAAGGATCTTGTATTGCGATGGACAGGCGGCTGGGTTAGAGATAAGTTGCTGGGTGTCCAAAGTCATGACATCGATGTCGCACTGAGCTCCATGACGGGCCTGCAGTATGGCCAAGCCATGCAGGATTTTATGAAGGAGTACGGCGCGAAGTATGAGGAAGAAGCAATCAAGCAAGGCATCAACCACCAGGTCAAGGACATCCATACAATCGCCGCCAACCCAGAAAAGTCAAAGCACCTCGAAACGATTACGACGAGAATATTCGGTCTCGATGTCGATTTTGTCAATCTCCGCAAAGAAGTCTACGATGAGCAGAGCCGCAACCCACAGATGGAGTTCGGAACGGCCGAAGAAGACGCACTCCGTCGGGATGCTACGGTCAACGCGCTCTTCTACAACCTGGACACACAAACCGTCGAAGATTTCACTCGACAAGGGTTGGACGACATGAAGAAGAAGATCATCCGAACGCCACTCTCGCCGTTTCAAACATTCAAAGACGACCCCTTGCGGGTTTTGCGCCTCATTCGGTTTGCTTGTCGATTGGGATATGAGATCGAGTCCACCGCACAGGAAGCGATGAAAGACAAGACCATCCACAAAGCTCTTCGTTTGAAAATCAGCCGGGAGCGCGTGGGAGTAGAGATCGGCAAGATCATGGCCGGACCCGATCCATACACAGGGCTGAGCTACATCAATGCGTTCGACCTCTATCAGACCGTGTTTGGTGACCCGATGATATCTGATGACGATTTCCCAGTCGACGCCGCCCAAGCACTCATCGCCTACGGAGGGTTGAGCCGCATCCTCGAAGAGAAGTCATCGATCTGCTTGGTTTTGAAACCCAAAGAGGATCAATCTTTGAGCTGGTTCCTGGCTGCGTACAGTCCTTTCGCGAGATCGTCGGTACGCGCTGAACAGGCGTCAAGGGAGGGTATCAAGGCGACGAACAAGATGAGCAAGACTTTAAAAGATGCCATCGATCTGCGGCCAAGGATCCTCGAGGTGGTGAAATTAGTCAACGAGGACAAGGCAACCAGAGCAGACGTAGGCATGACACTAAGGCAATCTAAGGAGGCGTGGCGGTCGCACATCCTCTTCTCCCTCCTATGTGATATTGTGGAGGAAGACTTCTCAACAGTGACAGATCGATACCAGAGGTTTGTCACTTTCATCCACGACCAGAAGCTCGAAGACGCGCATACTGTTGTACCAATTCTGAACGGCAATCAAATCAAAGACGCGTTGGGCGGTCCGAAGGGCGGTCCTTGGCTCAAGAGAGCAGTCGACATGCTTGCACAATGGCAATTCAACAACCCTGACGCACCAAGAGACCAAGCGATCGAGACGATAGCGAGCAAAAAGCAGGAGCTTGGTCTAGGCTGAAGTCCTTTCACAGCTTCGAGGACGCGGCAGGCTTTGCTGCTCGCAGCTTCACATCCCTCGCCTCCTGACGGACAGCCAGGTCGAGCATGATCTCTTCACTGCCACCACCTACGACATGCACACGTACATCACGGCTGATCTGCTCAATCCGAGCACCTCGCCCAGTCTTGGAATATCCAGCTCCACCCATGATCTGTTGCGCCTCGCGACAGACCTGCTCCAGACATCTGGTGCTCATGACCTTGAGCAAAGCTGTCATGCCCCCGATGTTGATTTCCTTGCCTGTGACGCGGGAAGTCTCAATGATGAAGCAGAGTTGTTCGAGGAAGGAGTGTGCGGGTTCGATCAGGATACCGAATGTGGCAATCTTCGACTTGATGCCAGGGTGCTCGATCAGTTTCTTGCCGAACGTCTCGCGCTCGCAGGCGTAGGAGTAAGCGTCCTGAGCGCAAACTCGAGCTAACCGCAGTGCAGCGGTCGCCAGGGATAATCGTTCGGGGTTGAAGTTCGACATGATCAGCTGGAAACCCTGGTTCTCACGTCCGATCAAATTCTCCACCGGGACTTCGACGTCCTCGAAAGTGATGAAGGTCGAACCTGGGCAGGTCAGCAAAGAATACGAAGATAGTTCCAAAAGACCACCATACCGCTAGCATTGACACCCTGATTCTCCATCCTTCTAGTTGACGCGCCTTTCGCTTTCAGTGGAACGACCAACAAGCTGATACCTCCATGTCCCGGCCCGCCTGTTCTGACAGCGGCCGTGCAAAAATCGCACCAGATACCGTTTGTGATCCACTTCTTACTGCCTGAGGAGGTGGTTAAGTTCGTGCCAGGTACCACCCCCGCTAGCTTCACTTACCATTCACGATGTATTTGTTGCCTCTCCGCTCGGCCGTCGTCTTTATGTTCGCAACATCACTTCCTCCATCCGGTTCCGTGATTCCCAAACAGAACCTGATTTCCCCTCGTGCAACCTTGGGCAGCCACTTCTGTCTCTGCTCTTTCGTGCCAAACCTACTGATGGGAGGACATCCAATGCCATTTCCACCTCCTAATCCCCAAATCGGTCCGCACCACCCCAACCTGGAGAACTCATCACCGACAATTACACTGCACCAGGTATCCCACTCATCGAATGGGATGCCAGCGGGTTGCTGAATGCCACCTGCATCCGCAGGATCAACCACAGGGTGCGTAATTGCAAACCCCAGTTGACAATGTCGTAGGCGGACGCTTTCAGGGACTTGACCTGCTATTTCCCACTCTTGGGCATAGGGTGCAAGTTCAGTGTCTACATAGTTGCGGACGAAGGCGCGAAGACGATGGTGTTTCTCGGTGTAGTAAGGGTTCGCAGGTAGGTCTAGCTGGGGGAGCAACGGCTCGGAGAATGGAGCTGGAGATGCGGGAGCCATAATTGATATGGAATATGCTACTGCAAATCTGGACAGCCAGGGATGCTGGGAGCTCCCTGATCAATTCCACTGCTACATCTTGATCAATAAATCCATGGAGAGTCAAGGCCAGAGCCGCGGGAGGGGAGAGCCACGGGGAAGACAACGCGCCGAATGAAGCCTCGGTCGATTTCTCTTGGCCAATCTAGTCCCAATACAGAAAATATGTCTTGGCGAGGCTAGTCCCGTTGGAGAACCAATGGCATCATCAGACTTTCGTTTCTCCGGCGCCCATAAGGTAATTGACAGGACAAGGATAAGGAACTCTCTCGACCCTGCGACTCGTACATCTCACCAATTCTTATGGTCTAGACCGTACACTTGCATCTGATATTAGGAGCTGCATGAGGGGTACTGCCGCGATCTGCAACTTCCGGCCGCTCTAGTCGTGATCGACCAATGACTCAAGAAGCGAATGGGGTGAACGCCGTCTGATTGTTGCCATTTTGGGCAGCACAGACCCCGTGGACATTGGACGAGGGTGTCACATGCCTCGAGTTTGCGCTGGCCTACCGGGATGGAGTCGTTCAAAGAATTCGTTGCAAACCAGGTGCCGGTCACAGCTGGCGACGAGGATTCAGCGCATAAAGGAGATCATGCTAATGACGGTGCCGATGGAGAGAAATTCAAAGACGAGGCACATTCGCAGAAGATCGAAATAGAGGATGACCTTCCTCGAACATTAGAGGTCAACAAGTCCGACTCGGATGAGACGGAGAAGCTTGTGCCTCAGAAATACCCTCATCCAAGTTTGTCGAACAACCCTCCTGACGAGCCACCTTTGGCACCCGGTCAGAAGGATGTCGAAGATGAGGAAGACGAGTTAGATCTCTCCAAGTCCTTCCATCGCACCGCGAGTCCATCTCCGACCGCCCTTCAACGCAACAGGGGAGCCCTGGTCAGTAAGGTAGGAGAGGAGGGCGTCGTCAAAATGCACAAGTTCACCCTCCATGAGACAGCAAATTACTATTACATTGTCGGCTCGGACCTCCTGGACTCTGCATTCCGGATCTTGAAGATCGATCGCACTTCAGAACCAGGCGAATTGAACATCACAGAGGATGACATTATCTACACCAAGAAAGAGACGCAGCAAATCCTCAATGCCATTGACGAGGGTAATCGTGCCACGGGCGGACTCAAAGTCAAGACCAGCTTTTGGGGCTTGCTTGGTTTCATCCGCTTCACATCACAGTACTACATGCTGTACGTGACCAAACGAAGTCAAGTGGCGATGATTGGTGGGCACTACATCTACCAAATCGACAAGACAGAACTAATGCCCCTGGTCACGGCGGCTTCTACACGCGCAAAGCCAGATCGACATCTCGAGGAAGCTCGCTTCGTCGGAATTCTGAACAATCTTGATCTCACGAGGTCGTTCTACTTCAGCTACTCATACGATGTTACGCGGACGTTGCAGCACAATATCATGCGCGAGCGCCAGGCATTGCAAGAAGATCCCACCGCACCCCACAAGCCCGATCACAACGATATGTTTGTCTGGAACCATCATCTGTTGAAGCCGGCGAAAGAAGCACTCAAGAACCCGTATGACTGGTGTCTGTCGATCGTTCATGGCTATGTCGATCAAAGTGCCCTGTCAGTATACTGGGGTCGAGTGGTCTACGTGACGATCATTGCACGCCGGTCGAGATTCTTCGCCGGCGCAAGGTTTCTGAAACGGGGTGCGAATGATCTGGGATATGTGGCAAATGATGTCGAAACGGAACAGATCGTGTCGGAGATGTTGACAACCTCGTTTCATGCCCCGGGGCCAACTCTGTTCGCAAACAACAAGTACACCTCACACGTGCAACACCGGGGCAGCATTCCATTACACTGGACGCAGGATAGTACGGGCGTCTCACCAAAACCCGACATTCATCTCAGCGTAGCAGATCCGTTCTTCAGCGCAGCGGCACTGCACTTCGATGACCTTTTCAGACGGTATGGCACACCTATATATGTGCTCAATCTGGTCAAATCCCGCGAGCGGACTCCTAGAGAGTCAAAACTTCTTAAGGAGTACACAGTCGCGGTGAACTACCTAAACCAATTCCTCCCCAAGGACAAGCAGATTCTGTACCATGCCTGGGACATGAGTCGTGCCTCGAAAAGTCGGGACCAAGATGTCATCGGCAGTCTAGAAGCGATCGCCGAAGACATCTTGCCGAAGACGGGATTCTTCCAAAACGGCAATGACGAGGAGTCCGGCCTCAAACTTCAGAGCGGTGTTGCGCGAACCAATTGCATTGACTGTCTCGACCGGACGAACGCGGCGCAATTTGTGATCGCCAAGAAGGCCCTGGGCTATCAACTTCAGGCGCTGGGCGTGATCGAGCAGCCGTCGGTCGAATACGACTCCGATGCCGTCAACCTGTTTACCCACATGTGGCACGACCATGGCGACACGATCGCCGTGCAGTACGGTGGCTCACATCTCGTGAATACCATGTCCACGTACCGCAAGATCAACCAATGGACGAGCCATTCTCGTGACATGGTCGAGAGTTTCAAGCGGTACTACAACAACTCATTCATGGACGCACAACGACAAGAGGCGTACAATCTCTTCCTGGGGAACTATGTGTTTGCTCAAGGCCAGCCTATGCTGTGGGACCTGACGACGGATTACTACCTCCACCATTCCGACCCGCGGTCCATGTTCGGTAAGCGCCGACCAAGTTACCGGCACTGGTACACAGACGAATACCTCGAGACGCCGCAGATGCCACCCTCGTTCTGGCCACGAGAGCTCCGCGATCGACCCTTGGCGTACTTTGACGACTACTGGATCGAGTACTACAAACCGCTCGCCATCTCGTCGTTCCGCAAACTCCTTTCCTTCAAGATGCACTCGAACCTGCGATATATACCCATCAGCTCAACCTCGGGAGGAAAGTTCGACCTCAGCCCGTTTAAGGTGCGGACCGGCCACGAAAGCGACGGAGAAGGAGGTCACGACAAGCGCAAGGGGGTCAAGATAGTGGCCCCGTCGGACAATACTTCCACCGTCCGGGGAGGTACATCCGCCGACGGACGCCAGGACTCGGCTCCTCCATCTGTAATTGAGCCGACTCCGAAACCGAACACGCTGGGTCCTTGGCTCGACGCCCAGCAGCAGTTGCACAACACTTTGGTGCGCCGGACGAATTACACGGGCATCATCAAGGAGCCGTCGTTCGAAGTCCAGAATCCGTCGGCCGTGCCTCGAATTCCGAAACTTCCGACCACCGGGAGTACAGACCTGACGAACAGCTCGCTGCTCAGTCCGCCGACCAAGGAAGAGCTCGCCCTGCAGGCATTCACCTCCCTGATCACCTCGTCGTTGAAGCCCACCGTGCGCCAACTCTCCGAGTACGAGCGCTACGTCACCCACCCGAGCAAGATCCCGCTGATCACCACCTCGGCGACAGATTACTCCGCCGCGCCGCTCGAATATCTCGAGTATCTATCCAAGGCCACGTCGTCTCAAGATCCGGCCGAGGCGTATCCGCAGAACTCCATCCTCCGTCAATATGATGACGAGCGCGGCGCCGTCACATTGACCATGGACGAGAAGGCCGAGGCCAGCTTGGAGGACTATTGGGAGTATGTGGAATCCGGCAAGGTTGAGAACCCTCTGAGCGTGACGGAGGAGGAAGAAATGGGCGGCAAGAAGAGATATAAAGCGTATCGGAAGTGGCTCCGGGGGAAGAGTCTCTTCAAGCAGAGGCCAGTCATGGGCGAGGACGTCGACGGTATTGGCCTCGACTCTTGACGGGAGGAGTGCGGGTGATGTGAGTGGGCTTGGACGTCCGAAGACCAAGTCTTACATGAGTTTGAGTTTGAGTTTGAGCTTGACTTGCAGTCTGTGAGTTCGTCCTTTGTTATTAGCGCCTCTGTAACATCCCCAATAGATTGGAATAGACGAGGATGCAACCAAATTGACTGGCGGTTGACTTGCGGCTCGTTTCCATCTCCTGGCATGTTGAGTTGTGAGTCGAGCCACCGTTGGATTCGGACGGAGTGAGTGATATATATAGTATGAAGTTTCATCGCAGTCCGGTTTAAGGTGATTTGCCACTCAATGCAATGGGACGATCCTACCACAGCCTGTCCTTCGAGACCGTCGAACGTTGGGTCGTTGTGTTTGTTCCAACATGTAATGCCATGTGATGCGATTATTGTAAAGGTACTCTACTGCTTTGTGCAATGGCACTGGGCCAACACTTGTAATGCAAAAGCCCCTTCTCCGCAACCGTGCAGAACACTTTCCCTTGCTTCCCCTGGGCGACTATTGCATTCGTCCCCTCAAAGTCCAAACAAGGCTTTCAGGTCGTCTTCCTCGTCGACCAGCTTCGTCTTGACGACGCTCCACCCGTCCGGGCCGACAATCTCGCCCAGCGTTTGGACCGACCGTTTCAGCCGCGCCATGATGTCTTCTAGGGGCGTGAGTCTGGTGTTCCATGCTGTTGTGGACTTTGACTTCTTCACATTCTCCGTCGCATTCTCATTCTCTATCTCATCCACACAATTGACCCAACAACCCACCAACCCCCTTAACACTTCGGGCCACCATTTCTGCTGGACCCTCGCCCTTCCCACATCAAAGACACAGTCCACGATGTCGAGAATTGCACCCACCATCTCCGGAGCCATCAGGATGAACGGGTCCATCAACGAGGCTCTCAGCATCGGCAAGAATCCCTGGAAATGTTTGACGGCGTGGATCCCCATGCTGGCAAACACGGGAGGGATCTGCCGGAGTAGAAACACGGTCAGGGGCACGGACATGGTATTTGAGAGGGAGCCTGCGTTGCCTGCAGATCCTAAATGTGCCAACGAAGCCATGACCCCGTGTCTGTATATGAGCGTGAGCATCGCTTGGTAGGGGATGAAGTCCTTGTCGTCTCCATGCTCGTCCCCCTCCGAGGCCGGTGTCTGGATCGACGGGGCTCTAAGCTTAAGTCTGAGTGTCACGAACCGCGCGTCCACAACTCCCAAGAAAGCGGCATACATTTCCTTCAGCAGCACGAGACTGTCCGCCTCGGGCGTCAACGTCGGGAGGAGCAGGAAATTCGCCTTCAGCGCGTCGACGAACACGTCCGCCAGACCGGAGCGCTTGAGGATCTCAGATTGCGTGGAGGTCAGAACCTCGCATAGCAGAGCGAGGGACCGACATCCCGCGGATTTGTACGGCGTTGGGGCGGCGTCGTCGATCATGTTGAGAATCGGTGGGACGAGAAGGTGGAAGTGTGCTTCGATGGTCGTTTTGCGGAGCGTAGTGTCGGGCGGGTTGCACGGCAGGGTGAGATAACTGTTTAAAATGTACTCCAGCAGCGGCACGGTAAATGGGGTAGGTGTTTTCCATGGCGGGTCGTCGTCTAGAAATGCACGGCCAATTGATGGGGTTTGCGGAGCGTCGATCAGAGATTTCCGCCCCGTAGACGTCAAGTTCGGGTGCCTCGTCTTGATGAACAGAGGTCTGATGATCTGAGTGAGCAGGTCAAGTAGCGTGGTGGGTAGTTGGTCGATGGTGTGTGGGTCGGTAGCAGAAATGATGGAGTGGGCTTTGTGTCGGAGTTCAGTTGTCGGGGGTGGTTCGTTTGCGGGCGTGGTTTTCAGGACATCTAGGATTGCGTCTCTCTTCATGGTGACGCCCGAAAGAGTGTGAGCATACAAATTGATATCGAGTGGAAGAGCAGCGGCACACCATAGAAAATAACGAAGGAAGAGTCACACTGAAAGGCAGATCGATAGGATACAACGAGGGCAGTGGAAATGTAAGTACCTCGCAGCCAATCAGAGCGCGACTCTGTGGGGCAGCCTTGCCCACTGCGCAGCCTTGTCGGGACACACACTTGGAGGTAATCGAGCGATCTGCTCTTCCTCTCGAATTATATACTGCATTTTGCACGCACACGTCTTCCGAGATGCCAGTGAGACAAGTCTATCACGACCACAAACTACCAACATGCTCAATTGAAAGTCAATCTACACGGCTCGATATGCGCCGATGCATCATCAGCGTGAATAACTGCTACGCTAATCATCTGCAAGATGAATCGTGGGTTTCGCCCCCTTTACACCACCCTCAGTTCGTCCTGAAACCCCATCAAGCGCGTAATCCTTTCATTCACCGCCGTCCTCCTGGCCGTCAAATTCTGATCCCTCTCCGCGTCGACCGCCCTCGCGAAAAGCTCCTTGTCGACCTCGAAATCGCCCTGAAACAACTTGTGCAACGGCCGGAGTAAGTGCCGCTCGATGACCTGGATGACGACATTGTCGATAAAGACTTCACGAGAAACCTGGCAACATGGTCAGTTTGAACAACTTCTTTTCTCAGAGAGGGGACACGTACCTCGTAATAGACGATCATCCGCTTACCGATATCCTCGGCCGACTCGGCGCGGCTGTCCTGTGCGAGGACTCGGTCCACGTGCGCGGGAGTGTATCGCGTGGGGTTCGCACTGGCACTTCCAGGCGTGGCGGGGGTCATGGGAACGGTATCTCGCTCTCGCTCTCGGTCCCGCCCATCCCTGCCCTGGACGTTTGCATGTGAGGCATTCGCGTTGTTCTGCTCCAGATACGCAGACTCCTCCTCGGTCACGCGATTGATCATGGCAAAGTTTTTGTTGACCCGCATCTGGCGCGCGCGCTGTTCGAACCGCTTGCTCTGCGTCTGCGCGGGCTGGCAGCGATCTTCCTCGATGGCCCGCAACTCGTCCTCGGCTTTCTTTTTCTGCACCTCGAGCGCGTTCTTCAGGTGCTCTTTGATGGCCCGGGTGACCCTCTTCGGCAGGGCGGGGAGCTGGTCCTGGAGGACGTTGTCGACGATGTGGTCGACGAAGGTGCTGCACCGCTTGTGTGCGCGTTCCAGGTGCTTCGTGGCGATCCCGTACCACGGCGCAGAGTGCTTGCGGAACAGCAGGTTCATGCGCTTGGGGTCGTAGGTGCCCTTCAACTCGCGGCCGCGCGTCGACTCGAGCATCTCCTGCACGTAGATGCGGAAACTGTCCCTCTCCTCCGTGAGGCTGCGGGCCGAGTTTGCCGACCGCAGGCCGTGGCCGTTCGTTTCCACCTCGCGCGCAAACTCGTCGTGGTCCTCCTCAATGCGAGAGCGGAGATAGTAGTCTGGTGAGCCGTCCCAGTCGGCCGAGCCGTCGAGGTAAGTCCCGTCGACGCAGCCCTTGGCTTCGACAGCAAGGCCGGTCCGTTTGTCGCAGAATTTGCTCCAGATCTGGTCCGCGTCGGCAAGTTTCTCATTGAGCGCGTCTCGCTCTTTGATCGCTTGTTGAAGTCTGTTGTTGATGTCGTCGTCGATGATGGGAAGTTGACGCCGTGTGTGGTCATAGTAGATGCTGCGGAGGCGGCCCTGGAGCGAGTTGATCCCCCAGTGGGCTGCATTGACCTGGTGCCACGGTCGCTCCCGGTCTGTGAAAAACAGTTGTTCGGCCTCGTCTCTCTCGGTCATCGACGTGTCGTTGCCGGTTTCCCGCACACCGCGATTTCGGAGGACATGCCATCCCTTGGCAAAGTTGAACCCGGCCAGTGTGTCGGGAAGGTTCTGGGCTTTTCGGATCCAAAAGTCCTCGAGGCCAGAGGGCGACTCGACGAGATCCGGTTTCGTGATGATGCCGAATGTTCGCTCCCCCGAGGGATCGACTTCCCGCGCGATCGTGAGGACCGACTGATTCTGAGGGTCCCGATTGGCTTCCACCACGGCCAGAATCAGCGTCCGTGGCTGCTTGATCCAGTCGTTCACGATCCGGTGGACGAGGTCGATATACTCTCGGCCGTCGTTGTGGGACGCGATCAGGCCCGGCGTGTCGATCAGAGTCAGCGGTTGCTGGTCTGGCCTCACCACCTCGACCTTGAGGACATCGGCCGAGAACCCTCCACGGCCACCCAACAGCACGTTCTCTGCCTCCTTCACGATCTTGCCCAGCTCCGTCAGTCGTCTGGTCTTGAATCTGACAGATCGGAGCCGGGCTTGATCGTCAGGACTCCTGGCTGTGTCGGGAACTATTTCGATATCGATCGTTTCCACATTCCCGGGTCGGAATCTGAGTCTGGAGGACGGGGGAGGATGGTTAGCAGATGGCACCTCAATGGATAGTTCGGGCGCCGACTCACTCGGTCACGAATTTGGTGCACGTAAATTCTCCTCTCGGGAACGAAAGGCCGCTGATCGCCTCGAGCACCGAGCTCTTGCCCGACGACTGGCTCCCACATACCACGAGCTGAGGCAGCTGTAGTTCCCTCTGCACGTCCAGATCCTTGAGTTTGTCAACGAGATCGAACAGCCGTCTTTGCTCCTGACTCTGCAACCCCCTCAACCGGTCCCCGGATGGGTTGGGCACAGTGACGTATCCGTTCATCGTCGACAATTGCGAGTCGGGCGAGTATGATCCCCGGCCACCTTGCTGATATGTCATCTCGGTACTCGTACGGAGCAAAGTGTCGCCGCCGAAAAGAGCCTTAAAGAAGTTCTTGACCCTGCTGGGAGTAGATACTCTAGTAAAAGGCCCTCTAATTATCTATCAACCCTGTCTGGTGACAAGAAAATCACAAACGCCAGAATAGATGAAATGGATTTAGAGCACGGTCCCAGGCGAAAGTACATAACGTCCGGCAAAGACCAAGCGCCACCTCCAGCACCAGATTCATGGATGCCTTCTCAGCCTCATGGCGGAAACTCCGCCCTCCTCTTGCGCGGCCCCCCATGGTGCGAGTCTAGGCCATCCATCTACCTCTGGGAGAGCATCATTGCAAACCCCTGCGCCCGATCACGGACGCAAAGGGCACATTACGAGTTTAAGAAACGACTATGCCTTGTGGCAGGCCACGTAGCACACATCATGCACGACGGCCGTTGTGATTGGCAGAAATGCCGAGACGAAGGCCAAAACCTTGCCTCGGAGTGACGGGTGGCGAAGCAAGCAAAATCGCTGCAGCCTACGAGGGCGAGGGACAGTCGAATCACATTCCGCGACTGATCGGCTTTCGTGTGACGCGTGCGCCCGGAAGGGGGATACAGCTGAGTCTGGGCTTCCGCGCATCTGCACATCTTGCTTAACTCAGGCGATTGATCGTCTCGCTCAGCCTGCCTCGGCTTGCCGGGTTACACCCATTGTTATTGTTCCCTGCTGGCGATCGCTTGCGCATAGTGCATTTCATCGCCTGGACGGGAAACGAACCCGTGGCTGGACTGCCACATTTCCACCGCGCGGCATGCAGGGTGGCGATACGGCTTTCAGCGCAGCCTGATCTAGATGTGGTCCTATGGTGCATACGAGCACATGCGTGTCTGCCTGTGCGCTCTCTTCCCTCCGAGAAGCAAAGCAGACCAAGGCGAGGCGTAAACAGCGGCTTTGATCCCAAGAGCTAGAGAAACGCCCTTCCTCGGGTTGCACATTTCTGATGCTCTGATTAATTGTCCGTGAGGCTCAAGCATTTCAATTGTGAAAAGTCGCGTTTTCTCAGATACTAAGCAAGACCCCTCCTTCGTGTCGTGTTTAGTTCTGCATCGAATTCGACGAATCTGGCTTGCGGATTAATTAATTATTCGTTATCCATTTTCATTGCAAAAGGTCGTGTCGTCACGAGATGGTCGACACTATGGACGCCATGGACAGCGACATCACCTACTGCGAAGGCGCGCGTCTGCTCCAGGACGCCCGGGCGGATATAGGCTCGATCCTCATCCAGCGCCCCAACGGCGGTCTGATCTGCCAACACTGTTATCTCGTCGTCGCGGATGCCAACGACGTCAAGGCCATTGCGCCGGACCAGGACTGGTCGTTGTTGGTGAGCTGCCACGTCCAAGCGTGCGGTTCGTTGCACGACAGGCGCGCGGCGTATTCTTGCTATGCTTGTCTCGAGCGGGGGATGGCGTCCGTGGAGACGTCGATGGCGGCACTGAAGGCCCATCTCCAAGTGTGTGACCTGATCAGGGAGATCAAGCTCAGCGGACAGCATGGGGGACAAGGAGACACCAGGACAGCATCTCCCATGAGCAGGAGGAGTGTTCAGAAGCCTGAAATCAATCCACGATCTAACACTACAGTGCTGGAGCCAATACGCCCGAGACGTCCAGCTGGCAAGATGGAACAAGCACAACCAACCCCAAATAGCGCTCGAAACCCGCCGTTGGATCCTTTCGGCCAAGCCCAAGACAAGCCAGCCACACCGATTCAGCAAATGCCACTGCGCGTAGAGACGCCTCTGGAAGATACACCACCGCTGCCGTCGCGACCAAAATCTTATAGGCCCCCCACGAACACAGCTGAGACAATATACCCTCCTCCGACGATGCGGCGAGCAGAACAGCTCGTCCAACCGAGCCCTGCTCGTCCGCATGAATCGGATATGTACAACATCCCAGGCGGCTTTCCAGGCTCCAAGGCCGCCGCGGTACCCGACTCCCGAGTATCGTCCATGCACGACTACTCGCCGACAGTGCCTCTCCGAAGGAAGGAAGTCCGAACCGAAGCGCCAGGACCATCACAGGCCTCGGCGTCCGACGCCAAATCGTTCCCAACGGCGCCGAGCCGTGCGCCGCCCGCTCCGCCGGTCCTGTCTCCACCCGCACCGCCGCCGTACCATCAAGGCAAAGACGCGCACGGGAGCCTCGCCCCCCAACAGTCGTCAGCTCAAGCCGGGTCTGCGCAGACGCCATCGACCAACATGTACACCGGGCCCGATCCCGTCAAGGTCCAGCAGCTCGTTTCGTTTGGTATCCCCCGGATGGACGCCGAGTATCTCCTGAACCGGACGGGAGGAGACGTCAACGCTGCTGCGGAACTGCAACTCTCGGAGATGGGCAGTTTGAGTGGCCATGCACGGGAGACGTCTCCTCAAGCTCTCCAGTCTACTGCATTCCCGGCGCCGCTAGGGTCGAATCCGCCGCTAGATAGACGGAATAATCGGCGGTCCAAATAAAGGCATGGTATGATGCAGCGGAGGTGACGCTGGTAGTGTCGTCTCCACGGTTATTGGAGCCTAGAAACTGGAATGGGTGGGTTGCTCCCGAGCTGCCAATCCTCCAGGGTGAAGCTGCGATAAGGTTAATGTCGGTATTAGCGGTCATCTGTTTCTGCTTTGCGAAGTGACGGAATCGGTATGGAAATAAGTGAAGAGCAGGAACATGAGGTGTTACTGTACCCGTGTTTTGTATCTTCTTTATCCTGATCCCAATGCAGATACTCTCGCGCCCACGGGTAGAAGCGCTGTTTGTGGGTAAGGCAATACATCTTGTCCACTCCCCCACGAAACAGGTGTTGGGGATAGTCTTCCTTCTTTTCTTCCCAATAAGGCCATTCAGGTATAAGTGGCCCCTTTTTGCAACTCTCGCAGCGGATAGATGTTTGGGTCGTCGTCGTCCGGTTTCGCCCATCTTGGACAACCACAAGGGCAAACACATAGTCCTTGCCGAATCCACGAGACATCACATCAATTTCAGATGATATTGGCTCGGCGCAGGCTCGGCAGTAACAGATCATAGTGACCTGCAAAGCTTCCGTCAAAATTCCCAGAGGGCTAAGTCCTAATTGTGCATCCCCGACCACAGGCTTGAAATGCTGCATGGTATCCAATAATAGCGACACCGTTGTCGTCCGATAATCGACCGCAAAGTCTTGCGCACCTTCTGTTAGACCTAATAAACTGTAGACATAATCCCTCCGATCTGCACAAGCAAAGTTGTCTGGACCAGAAACCCCGAATGTCAAAGTCAAAATATGGTCTAAACGGACTTTTCGTGAATGATATTGTGTTGCACCGTCGTCGTAGTAACTGCAGAATACTCTCATGTTGGATAGATGGCATGTCCGATTGCTCATCCAATAGAGCCGCCGAAATGACCGCCATTGCATTAATCCCGCTCCCGATACCAGGTAGCATTTCCGGGCTGTAAGTAGCTCTTGAATGATCCAACACCTGGTCCAATACGGCAGATTTGCAACATCTTCAATAGTGGAGTGGAAAGCGCAGAGCAGAAGCATGTTTAGAACTTTCCGCAACGGGTGGAGAGCGATATCTAGGATGTTTCTGTAGGGGCCGAACCGAAGGCGGCGGCACGCCAACAGGATATCTGTGTCGGGACCGAACCAAGCGCCGCGGCACGCTAACATTGAAGCCAATCTCAGCCGTCGAGGGCAATATCCAGGATATGCAAGGACATGGCGGGCTCCACGGTAAATATCGGCCATCTGCTGCACCTGGTGGTTTCGTTCCAAGACGTTCTCCTGGTCAATGCAGCAGGCGTCGATCCACAACCAGTCTTTGATCCCGATCTTCTGCGCCAATCGGAGGAAGTTGTATAGATTTTCTCGTACGTCGAGCCATTTGTGATTCACCAGGATCCGGTGAGTAGGTTGCGGCTCGCCCCAAGTATATGAAAGGCAGGCGTAGCTGGCGTCACTCCGGGAAACATGCTTTAACGTACACTGGACGGTACCCGCACCACGACGTGGGTGTATCTTCAATAAGCGTATGGTCGACTTCGTAAGATCGAGAGGTGCATGGATAAATTTGGCGGGCGAGGACGGGATTGCTGTAGTCTTGTCCATTCTGACGACGGCGTGTGAAGGATAAAACGGTCTTCAGCGTCCGACCAACATCTGGACTTCTATCTTGCTATCAATCGAATTTGTGCAAGCCGCAAGAGTTCCCGTTCTCATAGCACACGGGCCTGGAAGGAAGTTTTGAAGATGTTGAAAAGTTGGTTGAGGTTCAGGAATGGTAAGGCTGGCGGGCCTAGGACACTTTGGTTGACCAAAAGCCCTGGCAGCGTGGCAATGTTGTCAAGGCAGGGGTTACCGAGACTGCCCTTGCCCTTTCGATCATTACGTCTCCTTTCGGGCGCATAGTCAATCCAATAGGGAAAGAAAGCACTTGCCTGCTCATTGAAAAGAAGCTGCCAACACCTAGTTTGATAAGACACCAAGACATTCGGGTGAGCTTTTCCTCTCAGCTTCGAAGTGCTAGCTGGAAGGCCTTGGAGTCCAGCGTGTCAAGGTTAAAAGCCTCGCGAAACACACCCCGGCGGACCCTTTCACAGGATAGGGCTGTTGCTTGTGTCGATCGGCTTCCGCGCGGACTATTACAGTACCATACCAATGCATGTTGCTTCGCGAGAACACAATGTAAAGATGTTCTACAAGGGTTCCTAGCCTCAAAGGCGATCTTGAAGATGTATCTAGAAATTTACCAGGAAAAGGCACCTACGAAGCACTCAGATTGAGTTATTACCTTTGTTACCTTACGGGAAGCCGTGCGTTTGTACTGAATATGTATCCTATTGTTACAGCTAATGTGCGGGGAAATGGCCTGCCTAGCCTACATAGTCGGGTAAAACAACACATTCAAAGTCCACATGCCCACTACACGTGGGATAGGGCATCAAGAGTATACGAGTACGGGCTGATAGGGTGTTTCACAGATGCAATGTTACGAGGTACTAATGAGGATATATACGAAATACGATGATCCGAGGGCTCGACCCCAGACGGAACAACGGTTTGTATGACACGGACCAATACAAGTCACGGACAGGAAGCCTCTCGCCATCCATGCAACCAAGCAACAGAACAGCAAATATCAATCAAAGAGTGATTACGAGGTAGCTTCACCCAGGTTATCAGCTCCACTTCTCAGCTCTGGGCGACCGAAAGTAGAAACTTATGTTGTGCGCCTATTCAGGCCACCCAAGCTGATCCCGTCAGCCCTCGGTTTAAAACACCTGGATATCATCTTCTGTCCTCTTGAAAATCATGTTATCGCCATTTCCAGCACTAATGGCCGTTTCCACACCACAAGAGATGGAGGAGGTGACTGCTGCCGACTACCTTGTCATTGGCGCCGGGGCCATGGGGATGGCTTTCGTTGACACCCTTCTCACCGAGACCAGCAAAACCATCGTGATGATCGACCGCTATGCCCGCCCTGGCGGCCACTGGACGACTGCCTATCCCTTTGTCCGCCTGCATCAACCCGCTGCGGCGTATGGCGTGAACTCGACGCGTCTCGAACGCGATGATGGTATCGAAGAATTCGGCTGGAACAAGGGTCTCGCGGACTGCTCATCTCGCGATGACGTGTGTGCTTACTTCGAGAAGGTCATGAAGAAGACTTTCTTGGCGTCCGGACGTGTCCAATACTTCCCCAAGTGCGAATACATCCAGGAGGGCAAGTTTCGCGCCATCCTCACGGGGAAAACGTACCGTGTTGCCCAGGACACGTGCATTGTGGACGCGACTTATAGCCAGACTGTGGTTCCATCAATGCGGCCGCCTCCCTACGATGTCGCCAGCGATGTGGACATGGTCACGCCTAATGACCTGGCTGCAGTCTCCCGTGGATACGAAGGTTATACTGTTGTTGGAGGAGGAAAGACAAGCATGGACGCTTGCTTGTGGCTCCTCGAGAACGGCATCACCGCCGCGCAGATAACGTGGATCCGACCCCGTGATTCATATCTCCTGGACCGGTCTGTATTCCAGCCTGGACCTCTGTCTGCCGCCCGCGTCAAAGCTTCTCTCGAAGGCACGGTCGAGTCAGTCATGGCCGCCTTGTCGGTGGAAGATTTTTTGCAACGCCAAGTGGCCAAACACCTCCTGCTTCAGCTGGACGACGAGGTCACGCCTACCATGTTTCACTGCGCCACCGTATCACGTCTCGAGTTCGATGCACTCAAGGAGATCAGATCGGTCATCCGTAAAGGCCACGTTACCCGTGTCACGAGGGACACGGTGGCACTGCAGCATGGTAGCTACAAGCCCATCCCTGACACGCTCTACATTGACTGCTCGGCGGGATCGATTCCCAAGGTCGCCCCTGTCCCCATTTTCCGAAGCCGCAACATCACGCTTCAGCCCGTGCGATACTGCCAGCAGACGTTTAGCGCCGCACTGATTGCCCACGTCGAGGCAACCTACCAAGACGCAAAGCTCAAGAACGGGCTTTGTAGACCGGTTCCAATGCCCAACGAGCCCATCGATTACCCGCTTGTCATGCTCCAGACCAATTTGAACACCCTAGGCTGGCTCAAACAGCCACAAATGGTTGCCTGGTTGAAAGACTGTCGCCTGAATATATTCAAGAGCCCTGTCCCGGACGATCCCGAGCAGAGAATCGCCCAACAGAAACAGACAATGGCGATTGTTGAAGCAGCAAGCAAGAAAATCCAACAACTTCTCGACGGCCTGCCTGAGACAGAGGCAGCAAAAATGCGCGCGCAGCTCAAAGACTTCTATCCCAAGCCTGCACATTTGTAGTTCGTGATAACGAAAGAAAACGTGCAAAGCTTTGACTCAATGACATTGTGCTGTTAGGTAAGGAGCATTCAAACTGGACACAAAGCGAAGCCAATTCTATGGCTTAATACGATGCGCTCGGGTATATGCCCAACGAGATCCATACGTAATAGACTTTGCTACGAGAACTTGTTGCCAAGGCTGCCGGGCAGGGCTGACTCTCTCTTTTTGAATGTCTCTTGTAGTTTTACCCCTTGACCGTGTCCATGGGATGGACTCCAGTCACTCTACGGAGTAGTGGCTGGGGCCACCTTGGGGACTGTGTTGTCGCCCGCTCCAAGACTCAGACGCGGTTCGGCCTTGAAATCGCTCCTTCCACCTCTATCAGCCAAGCTGGACAAGGATGCCAACTGACCCTCCCATCATACATCTCCTTCAGACGGGTATCATGAGGCTAGGCAACCAGACCCATTAAATCAACAACCGTGATCTCCTCAATCCGGCCCACCAAGTCGCAGATCTGCTGAGACTTTGTCACCCCGTACACAGGCTCTGCGAGACCTTTGAACTTCTGCTGAACACCGGTTTCCCATTCGAACGGACGCTCAGGCTCCGCAAGAGGATATATCACTTCATCCTCGACCGTGGTCCCATCTCCGAACACCACTTTCAGCCGAGACTCAATGCCCCGGTACGACTCGTCAATCTCGCATGTGACCCTGCGGCAGAGTTCGCGGACCTCGTCATCCGGAATGCTGTCGTAAATCGCCCAGCCGAGGTCATTGCCGTAGACCCACGAAGCAGCAACTTGAAAGTATGAGCTAAACTGGGCATCAACGATACACTCTGGTTGGATTTTATTTGGGGCTGGAACCCCGACGATGGGGAAGCACATTGTGGGAAGATAGACCGTGATCCGTTCCGGCAGTCCGCGAGACGCATAGGCTTTGCGCATTTTGCCCACCATTTCCAGCTGGCCGTGGGTCATTCTGCAAGCCGGAAATGGCTTGCATGCTGTTGCGAGGAACGTCCACGTCCGTCCCAGGTCCTGAGTCACGCCATCAGGATTGCCTGCCTCGGAGTAATTGTGAAGCAGTCCGTATTTGCCTTCAATTGCTTTGGAGGCGCCAATCACCCCGGCCTCGGCCAAGCTGGCACAGAGAAGCGCGTCGTGCGCGGCAAATCCAGGGTGAAGCCGCTTGTTCCAGCTGCCGTTCTCCAGGAACTGCATGGATGCTGCGGCCTTGGAGAGTGCGAGGCCGAATGCATCCTCAACGACCTGTTGAGAAGACCTCCTGAGCTTGCAGACGGCTGCGATTGAACCATACAGACCAGCGGTGCCCGTATTGTGGAAGCCTCTGCGGTATGCACCGTCCCCAAGCGCGAGGCCTAGGCGACAGGCAACTTCATAACCGACGGCCAGGGCAGGCAGAAGGTCGGCTCCAGATGCGTTGAGGATTTCGGCTTCCGCCAAGGCAGCAGAGACCAGGCTGCTGCCCGGGTGGAGAATTGCACTGGCATGGGTATCATCAAAGTCGTACGTGTGGCACCACGCTCCGTTCAAAAGTGCTGCATATTGTGGTGGGAATGTCGAGCCTTTGGTCAACACGGTACAGCTGCCCGTGGCGCCTCGCGAGAAAGCTGAGATGCCTGCCAAAAACTTCGGACTGGATTCGGCAGAGAAGCCTGCTGATGCAGAGACTCCGAGATAATCAAGCAGTAACGCCTTGAGCTTGGTGATCATTTCTGGTGAAAGAGCGTCGCTGGGGAATGATACCACAAACTGGGCCAAAGCGACCGTCACTTCTTCTGGCACGCGATCTGGGACGGCCCCATTCTGTCTCACGCCGTTTGACGATCGGTTCATGTCGACAGTCGTGTTCGAGAAGAGCAATCACATGAAAGGGCGAGGCTTGGGCTTCTGTGGGAATGGCAGAACAGCTGAGATGAAGAGGATCGTGAATATCGAGGACCTACTCTGGTGCGTCTCAAACACCTGAGAAATACACAGCGCCCTGACGGCTGCTGGTTTTCTGTCCTTTGATCGTCTCTCCCCTACCGGTTGTCGAGCGGCGAATTAGCACACAAAGGATCTCCGACACGGATCCGAGGACCAAGCATTCGCAACTGATTTCGTGCAAAAGCCGTGGAACAATGCATCCAAATATGCAGGGGCCTATCAGGGCCTATGAGCCAAGACGTGGGGTGCATGGCACTTCGGCTTTGCCAGTATTTGTCGGATTTCTCCAGTTCTGGAGGCCTCATCGATCGTGTTCCGCCTTCTACCGAGTCAAGAAATGAAAATCGCAAAGCGGCCTTGGGCTGACGTTCCCCAAGCCATTTGCCAGACATACCTCTCCGTGTGACTAGCACAGAGAATCGACTGGGGCCACTCCGAGTAGGATAGTCCGAATGACTGACTTGCACAGAAAATCGACTGGGTCACTCCAAATAATCCGAAAGTCGGACTTGCTTGCATTCGGGCGGATTGACAGCGGCACCCCCTGGATGTGGAATTTGACGATGAGTAGCGCTCCAACATGATTCAACATATATACTCAGTCGGCATCAGATGCCGTCGCAGACAAAGGTTCAATCCGGCAAGACCACATTCATTCTAGACGACTTCCACTTCGTCTTCCCACGATTCAAAATGATCTCCAAATCCTTGCCCGAAGTTGAACACTTCATCCCTGTCCAGCCCTCGAAGCTTGTCAAGGACTTTGTGCAATTACGCACGGTAGACCTGAGTCGCTATGAAGATGGTCCCGAAGCTCGCAGGGGACTGGCCGAAGAGGTGAGACGCGCCATGACCACGCAAGGGTTTTTCATCCTCGTCAACCACGGCCTCGGCGAGGAAGATATCTCGCGCCAGGTTGACATTGGCCACACTATCCTGGCTCGAACTTCGGATGAGGAGAAGCACAGGCTGAAGGCACCCATCGTCGAAGAGGGTTCTTATCATGGCTTCAAGCCTCGCGGGCACTGGATCGCCAAAGGCAACGTGCGTGACAAAGTTGAAAACTTCAACGTTTATCGCGACATGACTCTTCGAGAGCAACCGTCCGTGAGTGATCTAGGCCAGACCTTTCCGTGGATTTGCCTAACTCCTGCCTACAGACTATGGAGCCTTACAAGCCCGAGATTCAATCCTTCATCGACTACACCCACAAGGAGATTCTCTACAAGGTTCTTCGTCTGTTCGCCATCGCGTTACGAATACCCGACGAGGAGTATTTCGTCAAGTTGCATAGCTATGAGGGGCATGACGAGACCTGGCTCCGATACATGGAATACTATGACGAGTATACCGAGGAAGAAAAGAAGGTGACGGGTGGCCTATGGCTTACCGGCCATCAAGACTTCACCAGCCTGTCTATTCTCTTCAGCCAGCCAATGTCGTCTCTCCAGGTCCGAGACTACGACAACGACTCGGAGTGGAGGTTTGTTCCACACGTGCCCGGGGCAATCATCGTCAATGCGGGAGAAACGTTCAAGTGGTGGACGGGAGACTATTTCAAGGCCGCCATTCACAGAGTGGTCCAGCCTCCTGAAGACCAGCATGGACACAATCGCTGCAGTGTCTTCTATTTCTGCGTGCCAAACGACGAGGTTGTCATCAACACTCTGCTCGATGAGAGCCCCGTGTTGAGAGAGGCCGGGGTCCAAATGGCACACGAGCCCCAGAATGCTCCGACGAGCAAGGCATGGAGCAATGGCCGAATCAAGATTACTGGCAGGAATGCAGTATGGGATGGAAAGAACGCCGCCGAGAAAATGGTGGTGGAGAAAGTGGGCACAGTCGAGACTAGATGGTTCCGATAGAGACCACGCGCATTGCCATGGTCTGCTCGTGGATAGACAATCGACAGTATCCGTCTCATTCTCCTCAATGCGATCGCTGAGCAAACACCACCTGCACTACTGACCTGGGTACCGAAGGTCGATATCCACTCCTCATAAGTCAGAACTCTTCCTCACCCCGCCGCACTATGTCCAAAGGACACTATCTCCGATCGGAGAGGCTGCTCCCATCTCGTAGCAAAGGCATCTGTCACGTGTGTTGCCTCGACGTGGCTGGTGGCCGTCTTTCCCCGCGACACTCCACAGCTTGGACAACTTCCCCTACTACAGTCCTGTTATGCACGCATTCTAACACTTTGAACAAGATCACTTCTTTCCCACTATTGGCTATACTTGTCATGGTCGCTCGCTGACCGACAGCCAAGAATCGTACTGAATCCATCCGATGGAGGCTGCTCCGGAGCCGGGCAAACGGTCCCGAATCAGAGCTTGCAACTATTGCAGGCAAAACAAGGTGACCTCCCACGTGGGAGGGCTGCCAATGTGCGAGTTACTAACAAGCCACTCACAGCTCAAGTGCGATGCGTCCCGGAATTCCAGTAAACCGTGTTCCAGGTGCGCCCGCCGCAGCGTGGAATGCATCACTTCGCAAGACTTTCGCAGGGTCGGGCGTCCAAAGTATGTATCTATTGACGTACCTTATAGATTCGTGGCTTAGCCTAGCTGCTAACTCAACCGAGGATGTATCAATTGTTGGCCGAGATCGAATCTCTCCGTCAAGAAAAGCACCCGACTCCTCTCCAGCACGCCACGCACATATCTTTCGAGGAAGCCGGTGATGACTTACAACCAGGCACATCGCCAATGCTTGCCAGCTTTCCTAATAGAGACTCTTCCCAACCAGGCACGTCACCAATGCTCGCTAGCTTTCCCCGTAGAGACTCTTCACAGAACCTTCAAGACTGGCCAATGACAGTGGGAGCGCCAGATGTGTCGTGCAAGAATACAGAGTACTCGGGCCTGCCACGCGCCCCAAGGACATCATTGCCACGCGCTCTAGCGACGTCACTGCCACGCGCCTTGCAAGACCAGTCAGTGTCAGGGGAAGATGTTGACGCTTGCTTCCAGCTGTCAGTACCATAACCCCAGCGGTTATCATCGTGTTGACTCTGGATCACAGATTTTTGCAGCATAACCTGCCATACGCGCCGATATTGGAGACTTCGTTGCGTCCCGATGACTGTTATGCCTATTCTCCTCTACTATTCTGGACCATTCTTGCGATTGGAAGCATGCGCTTCGAACATGATCCTACGTTGATCATTGCAATCGGTCCCAAGGTCATGGATCTGGCCAAAGATGCCGTGTTTTCCTGCAGAGATGTCATCGCAACCATCCAATCATTCACGCTCCTCTGTGCCTGGCCGATGCCGGTAGACACTCTGGAACGGGATCCCTCTCCAGCTTTGGCAGGAGCAGCTCTCCAGCTGGCCATCAACAGCGGTCTTCATGTTTGGGGGATCGGTCAAGACTTCTCTCGGAGGAGGCTTAATCGCGGTGGGCAAAATTCGATTGATTTTCGGGCCAAGCTGTGGGTGAATTGCCTGATCGTGTGCCAAAGGTGAGCCATTCGAGTGTAGACTTTGTCGAGATAGTGCTCTAAAAATTCCACCAGAGTGAACATCACTTTCGGTGTATCTCCACCAGTGGTCCCGGACACGTATCAGCATGAACAACACGGCGAAAGATTATCCGCCGTATTGACCCCCAACGTCGAATTCCAGCGGCGACTATGTCTAACACACAGTGAGGGCATTGTAGCTCTCGAGAAGGCCTTGGGCACTCGAACATCAGATGATTCTGGCGCGGCTCTGAAGTCGAACATCGAGATGGTTGTCAACAACTTGAGGAGTCTACAGACCAAATCCCCAACTCCTTTCGGCAGGTACAGGACCCAACCCCTTTTCACTGACTAATGGCATGCAGACAAATTTCTCCTAGACGGAGCGGTGCTTCAGGTCTCTTGCTTCCACCTGCTAGCTCCTCGATCGGTCCTCAGCAGTGAGAAGCTGTTTGAACTATACGATATCGCAGTCGATTTTGCTCTGCTTGGAGCGAAGCTGGACCGGGAACAAGGTATCACACAGCACGCCCCTCCTTTCTTTTCGAGGACGTTGTTTCTGGCTTGTTGTGTTCTGCTCAGGATCGCAAGGTCGAGCTTGCGCGAAGCCTTGGATCTCAAAAGGGGCCGCGAAGCCTACTTCAAGACCATCAACATGCACAAAAAGCTCTCGGTCCGACATGACGACGCCCACTCTAGAGCCACGGTTATTCTGTCGCAGCTCTGGTCGGGCAAGATGATCGATGTACAGACCAAGCGCAGTGGAGGGCAAGTGCGCTTGAACTGCAGAAGCAGACTTGGCATGAGTCTGTTATATGACTGTTGGTGGTTCTGGCGTCAAGAATTCCAAGGTCACCCAGATCCCTACTCCGATGAAGGTCAGTGGACGTGCCTGCATCTGGCTCCTGTGCAGACTTTGCTAACGTGATCAAGAAAATGGAAATGGAGCTGACGACTCGGCGAGAGAGATGGCGTTTCAGGCGACTCCTACGTCCACAGACTTCGGGAACATGGATTTGTGGTGGCCGTCGTATGAGATCTTTACGGGCAACTATGCCCAGGACACGGAGGCAAGGCCCGAGGAAACAATCAATGAAATGGCGTCCGGCTGTGCCCCGGCCTTCAACAGTATGCATACATTGCCTGCTCCGTTTCCCACGGCAGACGGGGCCCAGCACTTCCCTGGTTGAGCGAGTCCCTTGCTGCATATCCGAGAAGCAGCAACCGTGGCAAGTCCATCGCAAGTCCAAGAAGCAGGTCGGTCGACTTGTGGAAGGACACAGGAGCTGCCTCGTTTTGCGGCCCAGTTTCGTCCTGGGCCAAACGAGCAGAAGGGCTTGCGAAGGGCTTGCGAAGGGCTTGTGGGGAAGACCTCAGCAAAGGGGAGAAATTCCGACAATTGCGATTTTCGGCTCTTGCTCGTTCGGACTTTCGGATTTCTGCACCAATGAGATCATGTTCTCGACCGTCGACACGGCGGAGACTTGGCCTCTGCAGCCGCAGGGGCGGAGACTCTGGGGTTCATCTTGTGGGGGCTCCAGACTTTGCTGCTATCCAATCTTCAGCCCCGGATGGGCGTTACATTATAAATGAACTCCTGGTCGCGAGGTGGTTATGAAGGTCTTTCAAAGGTACCAACTGTTCACAGGCTCTTGTGTCTCTCGGCCATCACTGTACGGAGGTCACCACAACCCAAGATGTCGACTACCAGTGCACAAGCAGCAAAGAGCCCTGTTTCCCATGTGGAGGTCTTCCAAGACGCTGAGAAGGCTGTGGAAGGGAAAGCCCAAGATGAGCTCCAGTCTGAATCCTTTACGGCAAAGGAGGAAAGCAAGCTTGTGCTCAGACAGGACTTGATTATTCTGCCGCTCCTCTCACTCGCCCTCTTCTTTGGCTACCTGGTAAGCCCCATTAGCTCTTGCGGAACAGAGTATTGGACGCTGACGCCTTTCTGGAGGACCGGGGAAACATTGGAAATGCACGAATCCTCGGAATGGAAGAGGACCTCCATCTCACGTCTCAACAGTACTACAATATTGTCATGATGTTTTGTGAGTTGACCCTGGTGCAAAAATTTCACGACGTTGGCCTTGTCTTTCTCGCTCTCATTGCTCACACTTGTGGCAAATTTGCCCCCAATGTTGGCCTTGTCTTTCTCGCTAACATTGCTCACACTCGCTCAGTCCTCGGGTATATGGTCATTGAATTGCCAGCTGGCATGGCACTGCGCTATTTCCACCCTCGATGGGTTTTTGGCATCGCCGTCATCATCTTTGGAGCGTCCGCTGCTTCTGCAGGAAAGGCCAAGAGCTACACAACCCTGATGGGCTTGCGGGTCCTCATTGGCTTGGCCGAGGCGTTTGCAAACAACGCCTATATCTTCGTTTCGCTGTGGTACAAGGACTCGGAGCTCGCGTTGAGGACAGGTGAGAGCGAAAGAAGGGAGACGACAACTAGCTCATGACGACGCAAAAGCTGACGCTCGTGGCAGCACTGGTCTACTCGCTCACACCGATTGCCGGCGCCTTCAGCGGCATCATTTCCTACGGTGTGGGCAAGAACTTGGAAGGTGCTTCGAATATCAGAGCGTGGCAATGGCTGTTCATCATCGAGGGAGTCATCACGGTCGGCATGGGGTTCGTTCTTATGGCATTGCTCCCTGGTCTCCCGGAAACCGTGTCCCAAAAGGGCCACTTTCCGGGATTTCGCGACCCACGACGGCGCCGGCTGATTCTTGCCAGATTAAGATCCTGTGAGTTTTCCCCCAGCAGACCTCTGATCTTTTTCTCAGCATGACGATCGAACTGACATGACATGTTAGCTCAGAACGCCGAAGGTGCCAAGTTCCGCTGGCACCAGGTCTTACTGGCATTGAGAGACCCCAAAATCTATCTCGGCTCTGCCATGGTGGGATGCCAGGGTATCGGAATCGGGGCCTTTGGGGTCTTCCTCCCAACATTCATCAACGAATTCGGGTTCGGCGCTCTGGAAACTCAACTCTATTCCATGATTCCCTACGCCTTCGGACTCGCGGGCCTCATCGCCGGCTCCTGGCTGGCAGACCACCTGGGCCGCAAGGCGGTGATGATCCTGGTATGCCTGTCCACCACCATCACGGGCTTCGTCATCCTGCTGTCCACCACGAACAAGGTCGCCCTGTTGGCCGGGGCCTGTTTCGTGACCACTGGTGCCTACCCGGGTCTGGCGATCGGCGTGGCATGGCACCTGTCCTGCCACGGCGGCTACACCAAGCGGGCCATGTGCATCTGGATATGCCAGATCTTTGTGCAGAGCTACAGCATCATCTCGACCCAGACCTACCGTGACCCGCCGCGGTTTTTCTTGGGACATGGTGTCTCAGTCGGCCTCTACTGCGTCGGAGTCGTGTGCACAATGGTTCTGTACTACATCTGCAAGACGGCCAACGCCGCCAAAACGCAAAGGACGCGAGAACTCGAGGCGGACGGGGTCGACGATCCTTTGACCTCCAAGGATCTCGAGGAGCTTTGCGATTATCATCCAAAGTACATGTATGCGTTGTAGGTTGGCCGGGGTCAGGGAGAGAATACGAACAGCAAGAGCCGGAACGTCGGCCGATGTGGCAAGCAAAGTTTCACCCAGTCCAGGGCGGGGAGGAGTGGGTGATGTGTTACATAGAGTCGACCCGGGCGAGCAGAACAGCAAGACCTCGTTTCAAAGGCAATTTACATAGGCCGACACAGGCGAGCAGAACAGCAAGACCTCATTTCAAAGTCGGATTCCAACTGCTCATGCTCACTCACGTCGAGACCATATTTCTCACGGGCGGAGAAGGAGAGTCAAGACCGCGAAACTCGCATAAATCAAGGACGTATCCGGAGTCGCGTCAGGCCACCATCCACTCTGCCTCACACGCGCCGCTCTGATAAACGAGGCTCCCCCAACCTCGGCTGAAGGAGACATACGAAGCCAAGGGAGTTGCTCAGACATGCTCTGTTTAACTAGGGGGCTCGGCATTCTGGCAGTGTGAATACTACGCCACTCGCCGACATGGCTTGATGGAAGACTCTCTCGCCTTGCAGGAGGAGGACTTGTCATGAACCACTACCCCAGCTTCATCGTCGCATCTTCCACCAACTGGGCTCCGGAGATGCTCTCCCTCTGGGCTCGACACAGGCCAAGACAAGCCAGGCAAGCCGGATTAGTTACACGGCTCGTACTCCCGAAGCGTCATCCAGCAGGGGACGTCCAAGCCGCAGTCGAAGAATCAGCCGGCGTTGACGAAAGCAGGATCTCATTTGACTCGCCCCGGCATAGGAAGGGGAGTCGTTCATCGTCTCGTCTAGATTTTCGATCGAGGCGTCGGCCTGATTATTAAGGTACCCATCTTGATGGTGGACCGGTCCCCTGGCAAAAGATGAGTCATATCCTCACCATGAGCTGGGTGCATCTGCAATAATAAAAATCGTAAGATCGGTTTCGTAAGATCGAGAGGTTCGGCGTGTGCGAATTTGTCGGGCGACGACGGGATCGCTGTAGGATATCCTATTAGCTGGTCCGAAAAGACCCAGGCGGACCCTTCCGCTGAGTCGTGGCTTGCTTTGCCTCACACACTCTAGCGAACCCTCTCGCACAATCAGCTTGCGCCAACAACGAGGCTGAACTGATGGAGCCAAAGAGGTGGCGGTGCGATCCGGCGCGCGCCTTACCTTACAATGCCCCTCTTCAAACGGCCCCCTTCGCCCCCAGCCCCTGCCGCCTAGTCACGAAAGGTGGGGCACTGCGGCCTTACTCCGTATCGAACTTCGACGGCTTGAAAACAACCTTTCGGCAGCATAGTAACTTTGCGGCGAGCCCATTGGGAACACCGCATGGAGCAGGTTCCTAAGCTTGACTCAACCAGTTTATCCATCGGGAGTCAAGAGCGTCGAGGTGCTTGTTGACCTGATCAGCTGGGCGTCTTTGATCATGCTTGACTGACGCATATCAACATGGTCATCGATCCGGTCACTGCCCTTGGCCTCGCTTCCAACATTCTATCTTTCATAGATTTCGGTCTTGAAGTCCTCGCTAAGGGCCGCGAGCTCCACAAGAGCGCGACTGGCAGACTCATCGAACATGACGAGTTCCGTACTGCAGTCGGGCGACTTCAGCAGTTGCGCGATGGCATCGACAACTCCCTCCAATCCCTGTCCAGCCGAACAAGCTTGACACCTGCTGAAGAAGCACTCCAGCAGATCACAGCCGAGTGCCAGAAAATCTCGGCCGAGTTCCAGGACGCCCTTTCCACATTCACAGCTCAACCTGGCCAGAGCCCGTGGAAGAGCTTTAGACAGGCCTTTGAAGCTCTCTGGAAGAAAGATGGCCTTGAACGCATGCAGCAAAGGCTGAACTACCAAAGAGAACAGCTTGTCTTGCACCTACTCGTTGTGGTGAGGTGAGTTGAAGAAGCGGATACATGCCGCACCACCGAAGCTGATAGTCCGTCTTCTCAGCGAACGACAGAAAGATAACTCGGAAAAGCTTTACGCGAAGACTTCGCACGCTGAAGCGCGTATCCTGCGCGCAATCGAAGCTTCGCGTCGGGATCTGAGGTCTGATCTGGACAGGCTGGTCAAACTGAATCAGGATCGACGGGGCAGGGACCAAGACTTGAATTTCGCCCGCGGCATCACCACGTTGACACAGGCTCGGTCACGCGAAATCCAGAGTCTCTCCGACAGCGTGTCCGGAAGGCTCAGGGACGACATAGTATGTGATCTCATTCGGCACAGTCTTCATTTTCCCCAGATCCGAGACCGGAAACTACAGATTGGTGCAAGAGCCGCCCATCCGAACACGTTCACTTGGATCTTTGACAAAGATTCGCAGATGGGAGTTGAGGGTTCGAACTTTGCAAAATGGCTCGAGGCAAAGCAGGGGGGTGAAAGCATCTTCTGGGTCGCCGGCCGTCCAGGCTCGGGCAAGTCGACGTTGATGCATTTTCTTTCTGGGGCGCCGCAGACAAAGAACGCCGTAGCATGTTGGACCGAGCAAACGGCTCTTCTCCAAGCTGCGGCATTCTTCTGGCTCTCGGGATCTCGTTTGCAGAACTCGCTGTCTGGCCTCCTCAGGGCTCTACTGTACGATCTCCTGTGTCAAGACCCTTCCCTGGTTGAAGAGGTCGTGCCCCTGCGCTGGCGAGCCTGGACACTGGGGTTCGGCACGCCCGAATCTTGGTCGAATGCGGAACTGATAGAAGCTTTGCGCACTTTGGTTCAGGTTACGGCAGCGAGTCATCGAATCTTTCTTCTCATTGACGGGCTCGACGAATTCGAGGGCGAATTCGCGGAACAGGTCGAACTGGTTGAGTTCCTGAAGTCTCTAGCCAACTGTGGCAATATCAAGGTCTGTGTCTCCAGCCGACCTTGGCCGGTCTTCGAGAGTGCCTTCAGGGGCTACCCTCACTTTCGGCTGGAGGAGCTCACCCGGAACGACATTCATCTGTACGTCAATGAGAAATTCGCCAAGGTGGGCGAGTTTGAGGACCTTCAGGCTCTCTACCCTCGAGAATGTGCAAGGCTCATTCACGATATCGTCAACAAGGCCCAAGGCGTTTTCCTGTGGGTGTACCTTGTGGCACTTTCACTATCGCAGGGCATGGTGGATGGAGACTCCTTGCCCGCGCTTCAAGCGCGTCTCATCGCCATCCCGGGCGATCTAGAGGCATACTTCCGAAAGATCATTGATGGGATTCCGGAACAATATCGACCGTTGGCGGCATCCTATTTCAGCATCATGACAGCGGCTGGCCAGGATGAAGTTTCCGCTTTGTCTCTCTCGTTTCTCGAGGAATCAAGCTCTGATTTCTTGCAAAGTTGCCCCGTGAAGCCTGTTCCAACCCCATTGATCGAGGCCCGAAAACGGTCCATGGCCAGGCGGCTCGAAAGCCGCTGCAAAGGGCTGCTACAGGTGAACACGCTTCAAAACCGAGGCGGCAACTTTGGAAACCAAGTGGTGGACTATCTTCATCGAACTGTTGGGGACTTCCTGTTGTCCAAAGACATCCAACAAATCCTTCAGCAATACTCTTCTGACTCGTTGGACCCGTTTCTGTTTCTCTGTCGGTCCGTCCTTACTCAAATGAAGATGGCTCGACCCGACGAACCTGGTCTGTCACATTTGGCCGCACAATACTTTACCTACGCTAGACGACTCGAGTCCTCCACAGGTCCTGCGTATATCAACCTTACCGACCTTTTCTTTGATCTTGCTCACGGCCTCCTGCTCAAAGCCCCACGCGAGCGGGAGCAATATGGGTCTGTTGGATCGATCCTGAAGGTGACCATAGCGTACCGCTTGGTGCATTACTCAATATCCAAGATCAACTCGTCAAAATTCGACGTGAATAAAATATATTCCGCTCACCGTGTACTGAATCGGGACCATAGTCCGGAGCGCGCGTTTCTACTGTGGGAGTGCGTACCGCAAGGAACAATAGGAGACCCCACGGATTCTGAAGGAGCGGTACCGACCGATGGACCTCCCGTGGTCGAATTGTTCGCAGCGTTGTTCGCGAAAGGCGCTGATCCCAACCTTAAGATGGACGAACTTACTATCTGGGAGGAATATCTGCGCCAGGCGAACGCCATGACTCTGGGAGTCAAAGACCGTTCTGTGCGCCTCAGTGAAGCATCCTGGATCCGCACGACACGTTTGTTCATCGAGCACGGCGCGTCGCCCTCTGGGAGAGATCCTCGGCATCCGCCACAATGGCGAGAGAGGGCTGCGGCAGGAAAGAAGTACCGGTTCAACGCTGCACCTCAGGACCTGGCAGATGCAGTTGAACACGTCTTTGCTGCGCCCGAGGGAAGAGATTTGGCCGAAGCTTTGCGGTCCCGGGGTACAGTGACTGGGAGGCTCAAGAAGCTATTCGTATCGTGATGTAGATGACCATCCCAGACCAACGACCCGCCGTGAGGTTGGTACAATGCAGGTCGCGCTTTTGGCTTGCACGATAGCGCAAAGAGTAGGACCCGTCAGAAATGAATACTTGTGAAACAACTCTAGTGGACGCGGGCAAAGGTAAACTTGTCTTCGACAAGAGAGCGACATATGGTTTGCAGATGGCGGATGAAAGGGAGACATTGCCAGCCGGGTGTCGCGCGATACACCTAGTTAAAAATCTGGCATTAAGGCACCACTGAATTTGCGACCCGGTGCGCGGTACAGGGCCAACGAGTTCAGAAGGGTTTGCGACGTGCTATATCATCGCCCGACGGCCCTTTGCAGGCACCGCTGCAAAGGCAATGTCGAGAAGGGCAGGGTTTCTCGCTGCGTAGACGGTTGCCACCGTTGTCAAGCACAGAGCAAAACCATATGCCAGCCAGAGCCAATTGGACCCAGGCATCATTGTTACGCTAAAGACAGCCTGCCAGGCATCAGGTTAAGCATTGGGGACCTTTCCACAAGAGTAGCATGACTCACTTACCGTGGCGAGGGACAAGGGGAGGTAAAGCTAGAGGAGAAGAATTTTGATTAGCGCCCCCAAAATCCTGGATTATCTCTTTGATCGCGGGACTCACCACTGTCATTCGAGTCAGAATCCCGATGTTGTTCCCTTGGCGAGTGGCTTCGGCGCTCTCTTTCAGCGCCGAAGCATTCACAAGCTACGGATGGAGGCTCAATATTAGCGCGCATTTGTAACACATGGAAGGACACCCTGAGAGAAGGGCAGGGCCATGACTTACGCCGTCTCGCATGCTGTTGAATTTGTCAAGTTTCTGGGACATCAATGCGTGGAGGTCTTTGAGCTGAAATACAGACACGCGGATCTGCACGATATATTCCTGCAGGAAGTCGTGCAGCTTGGGCACTCTCGGAGTCTCGAAAAGGCGGATGTAGTTCGACTCAAAGTTATCCCAAGCCCTGATGCTTCCGGACAGGATATCCCGAAACTCCCTCAGGCAGGAGACTGCCAGGGTAAGCTCTCTTGTCTTGGTCAACTTCTCGTCGTCCAATATGCTGAAGAAACTTTCCTGTAGCAAGCCCGATTAGCCACCTTCCCCGGAGTTGAAGCTTCTCAATCGATGGTGGCTTTGTACGTACGTATTGATCCAGACGAGCAATGAAGCAATTGACAAGAGCTTCCCACTCCCAGGCGACCTGTTCCATCCTCCTGGAAAGCACAACGAGAAAGAATTGTCGGGGATTCCAAGGGGGCTGGTCTAGCCAGAGGCAGCCGCCGGAGGCAGGATCAAGTCGGTCATCCACGCAATCCCTCCGATATGTCTCGATGCCGTAGAAGTTGTCCACGCAACAGTAGCTTGTCCAAAGCCACTCGTCTATTCCGGTGACAAGAAAGGAGATCTTTGACTCGTAGTACGAGGCGTCATTTCTGGCTTGAGCAGAGGGACAAAGGGGAAGCACCCGGCCGGTCCTTAGGGGCGACCCTGCCAGTCTTCGGCGGTCGGGGGGATTATTCCCCGTGCGGAGAGCGAGATACGGCAGGTGGAATTCTAGGGTAAAAGTTGCGTCCTTTGAGAAGACGTGGTGAGTAACCAGACGGCGAGAATTTGTCCCAAAAGTCCATATAGGTTCTGGAGGTCATTGGGGGAATGGAGAAGGAACGTGGAGAGCTTTGAGTACTTAGGGGAGGGATTTCGTCTCTCCATACCAATGTGATGCGGAAAACTGTTCTGAGGTTCAGAACATGAGAGAAGAACTTTCGGATCGTCGGGAGAGAACGATTCGAGGCCGTGCCGGCCAGTGCAACCATGCAAGACGCCGTAATGTTGGAAATGTAGCTGCAGTGGTAAGCAGATTTTTCCTCCAAGCTTTTTTGGTGATCCTACATTGTGCGTTTCTCTGCTTTCTTCTCATACCGCTGTTGTAGTGTGAGCAAGAACGGCGGAAAAATAGTTGCAGCACGGCTCACGTTTTCCTTCAACCGGGATACCAATTCCAGGAGCGAAAGGTCCTTCTGCTGCTCGGGCCAGATGTCGCATCCTTCCGGAGGATATTCTGTGTATCCCTCAGGCCCATCCCAGCGCCTGATGGCCCATGGTCCCACTCCTGGGTCTCGTCTATCGTCCATCAAAATGGTGCAATGTGGTGAATCTGCCGGCTTCGTCGCCGACTTCAAGTCCTGGCTACTTGCCGTGACAAGGAAAGATCGTAAAGCCGCATCGTTGAACTCCGGAGGGGCTTCAAGGCAGTCCCTGTGCACGTTCAGGAAGGCTGTAGTCAGACCGACAATGTCATCCCGCTCGAGATAGTCGAGCAACGTCATGCCATTCGGGAAGATGGCTTGATCGTTGCTCTCTCGAGGAACTTCAGCCTTGTAAACTCCTTCGGCTCTCCGTGCTGTATACTTGTTCTCCCACACTCGATTGAGCGGCCCGCCGTCGCTCTCGTTCCAAGACATGACTATGCGACCATGGGTAGCTAACTCGACGACTGAAGGACCTGATCAACTGTACAACACCTGCTTCAACAGAGTCGGCAAGGCCATTTGTCCCAGGCTTGGTCACATGATAACAGTTTGCCTTCTTTTTGGGCTTAGCGGTTGGAGGCTAGGACAATCATGATCTCGCGGGGGGCGGGGGCGCAGGGTGACGCAGCTCTGAGGCACACTGCGCAGGTCTCGCCGTGATGGTGAAATTAAATGCGTTCAGGGAGTTGGCAGGAGTTCATGGTGAGGATAAGGTCAGAAACCTTTGACCTGCAAGCAATCACAGACAGATGGCTAACTTCGTGGTCTCTAGCGCCTGCCGAACAATTGCACCCTCCCGAGACTCGCGCGTCGTCAACCTCTAGCTTTTGGAGTGACGTGGAAATGCGTATGAGAATCATTATCTTGATATCAGAGGAGCCAGGATCTCATGAAAACAGTGCAAGGAGAATTGTGGAACCGTCAACAGTGGGTCTCAACGGCATTGCTCCTCCGCTGGCTGCAAGCACAAAAGATGCGCAAAGTGCAAAGTTTCGGTTGTACCCGACAAGCCAGACCCAGACCCAGACCCAGACACCGACCTGCTCCTTCCAAATAGCTGGCCTCCTCCAATCTCTTCTTGGTGGTACTGCGTATGTCTCCCCTTTCCAGTGGTGTGAATCTCCGCTAAGTGGGTTTAGTGTAAATGTGATTCTCTTAACAATCCGGCACTCTACCCAGATCGGTGCTCGACGTGCGGGCATAGTAAATGTTTGAGGTGCAAGCCAGCAAGATGAGCTGAGCAAGATAGGTGACGAGAGACAGGCAAGGTATAGTCCGTCCGAGAAAGTCTGGAATCCATGTGTATGAAGTGGTATCAGCAATTAAGATGCTTGAAAGGTCAGCTGGACTCCAGTCTCTATTCTGACGTCCTGCACCGCCTGAAGCGTCGCGTCAAACCACCGACGGCCCCGTCAATCGGTGACTTGTCTTGAGTACTATTTCTTGCCACTCTTTGAGGAAGTCCCCCTCTCGATAGTCATCATGATCTACATCTAAATACCCAAGCGGTGCCCACATCCGAGGCACAATGCCCAAAGATCGTCCTAGAAGCCGGTTAGATCACAGCTTGAGGCGGGTACAAGCTTGACGTCGATATCGAGAACGGGATTGCTGCAAGGCTCCGGAAGGGGGCATTGACATGTAACGTACCATGTACCGTTGTGTCGGAAGCGATTCTCATGAGAGCTTCCGCTGCATCGTCTATTGATGCGAAGACAGCCCCTTTGTCCGTAATTCGCTTGGCCACAGCATCGCTGATAATATCGGTCTTGATGTACCTTTTTGGTGTCATCGAAGAAATCAGCGTCCTCATTCTTGCTCAACTGTGAATGAGTATGCAAAAAAGAAGCCGATTGTCAACAGTAGCCAGCAAGGTAGAAAGAAAGCAGGAGACTCACCATGGGGCAATGTAGTTGATTCTGGTGCCATGTTGCAAGGATGTGCGTCTGAGACACCTCATGGTGCCCCGAAGTCCAAATTTGGAGGCATTGTATTGTGGTGTTCCTGGTTGATCGACGTATCCCGCGAGACTGCCTTGAAGGACAAGGCATGTATCTATACCTGTACCTGCGTTGGAGGTATCGAATTTCAACTGCTTCCTAAAGTAGAAGAGCGCCAGTTTAATGGTGTACATGACTCCAATCAGGTTGATGTCGAGGATTTTGAGGTTTGGCTTTGTCGGTTCCGACTCGGAATCTAGGAGGATAGAAATCAGCAGTCATCCTTTTGTTCTCAGGTTAGCTGAACTGAAACCACTACGTACCGTCGTCGACAAAGACGGGGTCTTGCCCGCTGATACCCGCGTTGGCCACGACGACATCAACGCGGCCGTTTGGTGACTTATTTATGGTCTCTTGGAACACTCTTGCTTGATCATCCCAGTTCGTAACGTCGCAACGGGTGGCCCAGACTCGCCTATTGAAAAGAAAAGTCACTGATTAGTTGGGTCAAGCAAAGAAGTGCTCCCATATCAGATGGTTCACTTCCCCAAATGAAAGGATAAACCGGTCAGCTTACCCAGGGTATGCGGATGTCAGTTTAGCCGCACGAGCTTCATCAATATCCCCTATCATAACAAAGGCTCTTAAAAGAGAAAAGGGGATGGTCAGCAACGAAATCTTCAATTTGAAATAAAATACATTTGTGATAGAGATAGACAAACTATAGGCGGATGGAACTTACCCAGCCTCTGCCATAGCTCGAGTATAGACTGCTCCAATTCCATTTGCCCCTGAAGTTGGAATAGTGCGATGATCAGTCAACAAAGTCCACAAAGGCGTGACCTGAAGTCAAGGTTTCAGGTGGACGATTCTACCCGACCCTCAGGCCAGATGCCATGCTATACGAAATCAAAGATGCCTACCGCCTGTAATGATAACAGTTTTCCCGTGTATTTTGGCCCTATCTGCTTGGGCCGTGCAGTCAACAGCACTTTGATCGATCGAAGTCGCCATTCTTGGTCAGGAGTGTGTTCGCTTCAGTTCACTCGAAGAATTGCAGTATCCTGTAATTGGACTGTGCAGGTAAACGGCTATGTATATGGAAAGTTTATTGCTGGTATCATTCAGATCGCTTATACAGTAGATGATGATGGATACTTTCAGTACCAAGAGATTGTTCTCCATTGTCTGAGACCTTGGGGACTGGTCCCGTGCCATGCTCCTCGGTTGAAGATGTGGAGTTCTCGGCTGAAACGAAAGTCAGGTTCTTGCTGTTGAATCCCATCAACTGTTGTCGACCAAGCCTCTAATTGAACCGCGGCCAAAGCATCCTCGGCGATTACCTTGCTGCCCATAGGTTGCTGGAAGAATCGGACTTGTCTACTAGTGGATGATTACCATTCAAACTCAGTATAGGTCAATCCAATCGTCGGCTGGTTCAAGTGTAGGAACCGAAGATGGACAAACTTGCGCCTTCACTTGCCCTATCCTACTATCCCGTCCCAAATCCTAAGGCGAGACCGTCCGAGACTTGGTACTGGCTTTTGAGAAAGTTCACAGAGAGAACGCGAGTCAGATGGCCGTGGACAGACTTGGGGTGAGGGGGGATGTGTTGAGCCGGTTGGAGAAAAGGTCCATCCAATCATCGGCAAGCCGCAAGATCCATTGCCTGTTTCAACCGGCGGCCGAGGCTCGGAACCCCTGACATTTCAACTACTAGATATGTACTGTTCCGAGTATCGCCTTGACTTTCCTCGTTCTATAGAAGCCGCCTAGACAGAGCTGCGTTTGAGTATCCTAGGATTTCTGTCTGTTTTTATGTACGCCTTCGACCCAATTAACAATGACCACATTTGAAATAAACGAACGCTTTTTCCAGGAGCTGAAAGGCAAAGTTGTGATAATCACTGGTGCATCCGCCCTGGATCGACTCGGTCCATCCACACGTCAAGGCTGATAAGGTGTTGACCAGGAGCAAGCAGCGGCATTGGCCTGGCCACCCTGAAATTTTTCATTTCCCATGGAGCTCAGACGGTTGCAGCGGATATCAATCCTCTCCCACCCGACGTTAAGGGAGTAGATTTTCAAAGAACGAATCTCACCTCCTGGGCGGAACAAGTGGCTTTGTTCGACGAAGCCGTCAAAAAGTACGGTCGAATCGATATTGCAGTCCTCAACGCCGGGGTCGGTGAGATCGAGGACGTATTTGTCGACCATTTCGACGCCAATGGAGCCTTGGTGGAACCAGACTTCACAGTCCTCAAGGTCAACTTGATGGCCCCGATCGTGGGCACCAAGCTGGCAATTCATCACATGAGAAAGCAACCAGGCGGTGGATCTATTGTCATTACTGGAAGCGGCAAAGGTACGCAAAACCTTCTCCAAGCTGAAAGCCGGCTCGGCGCAGGGGCTGTGTGCTGACATATTCACTGAAACCACCAGCCTTCACGGGCGTCGGAGGCACTCCGATGTATGCTGTCGCCAAGCATGGGGTGAGTAATTGCGCTGTCTCTTTGTCCTCCCATAATGTCCACGGACCTGGCTCTCGATACATTGGTGCGTCCCCATGCGTGCAGTGACTAATCAGTGCTGTTCCCATATATCTCAGCTCCTTGGCCTTGTCCGAACACTGGGGCCAGACCTGCTTCGAGTCAATGTGCGGATCAACCTGATGTGTCCGTTCTGGACTGACACAGGCATCATCCCACCCGACTTGCTGGCTAAGAATGCAAGCGCGAAGCGATCAATGCAACCTCCAAGTGCGTGTGCACGCGCAATTGCGCACTTGGGCATGGACCCGAATTGCTCGGGCAAAATCATCTACGTGGCTTCGTCAACGTACACGGATGTTGACGCGGGTCTGATGGCTACTCGGCCATTGTGGCTCGGACAGCGGAATCACGAGGATCGCGTAGTGTGGGAAGAAGATCCATCCAACGCGGAATTTAGTACGCCACTGTGAGCAACCTACATACTCAGACATGGACTTGGAAGCCAAGATGATGATCCGGTTCCTGGAGCGCGTGTTATAAGCTCTTAGAATGGTCGTCGGTCGAACTATCATTGGACTCTGATCAGCAACCAGATACGGACTCCCATTCATGTCCGCGACACGTGCGGCTGAGACCTAATTCAATCGGGAGACACAAAGTGACAAAGACTCTCAATTCTCACTTCTTTCTCAACATATATTCCTCTTCTCCCGACAGACACCCTACGTAGCCAAGATCTGTACACAACCACAGCTCTATGCATAGGCGCCGATCGAGGAAAATCTGGGCCGCGGCATTGGCCAAGCAGTGTTCGTGTTGGGAGATGGATTCCTGGCACTTTCGACACCCTCGGCTGTCCTTCAAGCAATTTATACGTGATTATGCGACAAAAATGTTTTTTTCGATGTGGGTGCAAGCCATAAGTTGGAGTCGAATCTCACTCATGTAAGGATATCATAGTGCAGCCCGTAAATAGGATCAGGCCACTCTTTGGTCCTTTTCCTGGGAACCAAACTTTCCAAAGGGGTGAAGGGGGTTGTGCCTCTCATGCCCAATCCAATCTGTGGAGGTTTGAACTCAAGTAATACGGGGTAATCACTCCGTACTATGCTCCAAACTCCAGACTCCACCGTTGTCAACCTCGGCTCCGCCATTCTCTGCACAAATCAGGTCATGCGGGTCTGGCAAGGTGATGGGTCGAAAGGGGGGAGCTCCACTCTTTGGAGCACAAGCAGTCGCGGAGACCCCACTATCTCCCTATGCTCGAGTTATGGCCGAGGACTAACGATCGGATTGCGTTCTTCCGAAATCCTCAATTGACATCGAACTGTCCCAAAATACCCTCGCACCCCAGTCTGCTGCCTCCCGAATGGCGATTCCCATTCCCAGTTTGCCTCGGGCGGAACAGTTGGGTAGTTCGACCCATGTGCCCGTCAAACCAAAGAAAGTGGGCTTCGAAAGTGTGTAAAGCGTGCCATGTTCTCTACCAGAGAGGACTTCTGTGTCTCTGATGATGATTGAAGGCAACACACACACACACAAGCCAATGCCCAGCCATCTGCAGGCACACATCCGATGGGAAACATCGAGATCCGAGTTTTTCTAGACGGCAAACAAATTCCAACCATTTCGGCCCAACTTCAAACTCCCCATCTTGCTTATTCCTGTTCACATACCTAATTTTGTCATCAGGAATTGAAGCATAAGGTCCCAACCACGACGTGTCACTTCCACCTCATGGCCGTTGAAGGTCATGAAACCATGGCAAGCACCTGGTACGAACTTCAAGATGGCTTCGTTTCCCGCCAATTCCCACCGCCATGCCATCAAGATACTGTCATCCAGTAGCCCGTCCTTGGTGCCGACGATAAACAAGGCAGGGACCAAACCATCGAGGTTGTTATATGCGGGTGACATGGTGGGAGCCTTTCTTTGATCAGGGCCTAGACCGGGGAGATAGGCGTTCAGGAAGTGCTCGGCATCCTCGCACTTCAAAATTGGGGCCTCTGTCGAGCCGAGCTCTCTCAGGGATAGCAGAGCTGAGAGATCAAAGTTCCCATAGCTAAAAACGACCCCCTTTATATGGGCCAGGGCACTGCGCTGTTTCAAATGAAGGAGGACAAGAGCCGACAAGGTGGCGCCCGCGGACTTGTCTCACTCGTTAGCACGTTTGACTGTATCGATCTGTGGATGTTAGGTTATAAGCCTACATACCTCTCCACCGATGAAACTCATTTCACAGTGCCACTAGAAAATGGGTGTGAGCGAAAGTCTCTGGATCTGGATTAGATCAGGCTTCTTCTACCCTACATTTTCTCCTGAGTGTTGTACAAGCCATTCCGCGACAGTGCAGCAGTCTTCCAGTGCAGCCGGGAAAGGATGCTCTGGCGCAAGGCGGTATTCGACCGAAACCACGACCAGTGAAAAGGATTTGCAGATCTCCGTGAGCAGGAGATCTTGATTGTATCACCCAAAGCCAAAAAAAGTCACATTGCTGCCTTCCCTTGGATGAGTCGGAGCCATGCACTTACCTGCTTGCTGAACCAAGGACGTAGCCACCACCGTGTATGTGGTAGAATACTCCCTGTGGCTCTTGCCTAAGAGGGAGAAGCACACGACACTTGATGGCCGGTCCATGGTCAGGATTTACGATCATGTCTTCTACTCCTTCATTGAGGAAGAGGGGTGCTGGGAAAGGCGTCTGCCCTGCAGCACGACGCCGACGATACTCAGCAGCTCCACACTGGCTGGTCGTTAGTTCTTTCGGAGCGAGGTAGAGATTATGTTGAATAGCAGGGAGAGATCATGTCGCATATCATGTGTTCCATACCGTCCACCATTTTGTATCTTCCTGTCCCAATTGAATCAAACGGTCGTTCAGTAGCGTTGTGCTTGCAGATGTTTCTCGGGGATCAAAGGCGGTCAGGTTCAGAGATAGATCAGAGGTCAATGGCCTACCCCCATTGAGACCACTTTCGACCATCTTTGTGACTACCTGACACTGACGTCCGAAGTTACTCAAAGACCTGATCAGAAAGGAGACGATGAAGCTTCTGTCGGGGATGCAATGATGATCAACTAACGGCTGGGTGACTCGATTCGGAGGTCATAATGGATTCAAAGGGCTCGGGGGAGCCACCTGACTATTTACCTAGGTAGTCACGAAGGTCGGTGGTAACATTACAAGTACGCGTCATTATCCTACAATCCCTCGGGAAAGCTTCCCCGTCACAGCTGATGGGAACGAGGAACCACGTACGTGCCCAAATTCAGCTGGCGATATTACCCTTTCACGGCGTGATATTGATACATGGCGGCATGGGATCGGCCCAGATCCGGTGAGCCCATATGTGTCCCGTCCTCTCGCATTCGCCGTTCTCAGGTGAACGGTCAGTTGGCTCGCTGTCGCAATGAACCGCGATGATGAAAGAGCCGTGGGCTGTTAGTTCAACATTAGGGGCGCGGCTGAAGAGCTGCCGCAACAGCTAGTCTCAACGCCTAGGAAGGTTCTCAGAACCAGCAATGCATTGTTGCGCACCTCGACAGACGCGGAAGAGAGTCCATAAGTATGTCATGTCTCTCTTCTCTGTGATCGTTTTAGGAGGCAAGAAGACGCCATAGTTGATGGGGGTTTGCTTTCTCTCGCTCCTAGAGATTCTCTCAGACCCGGCCATGTCATTATCAGAACTCACTTCACAATGTCTCCTGGATGGACGACGAAGGCTTCCACGCAGGGAGTGGTTCACTAGAGCCCCAGTACGACAGTCATGGTTGGAAGGCACAGGATGAACGAGGCTACGGATCGTCGACGAGCACTTTGGAGTACGTCGAAAGTCGCGCGTCACCCATATCGGCGCTGGGACCTCAGGCATTTACTGTTCCAAGTTCGTCCGAGACCAACTGAGCATGTCGAGTTTCAAGTCTGCGAAAAGAACGATGATATAGGCGGACCGTAGCTTCAAACAAGTATTCACACCGTCGAGCAAGCAAGTCCGAGATGTGCACTACCAATGCGTGTTCCACAGGTACCCGGGGTGAGCCTGTGACATCCCTTCTGTTTGCTACCGGTTTAGGTGGGATCGAAATCCCGAGTGGTCGCGTTATTATTCGGAATCCCCCGAAATCTGGAATTATTTCAAGGAGCTTATCGAAAGGCACGATCTCATAAAGCATATAAAGCTTCGTCACAAGATTGTCGCAGCCAAGTTGGAAGATCAGGAAGGCCTTTGGCATTTCCGAATCCGCGACGAGGAGCAATGATCACGAATTCACCGACACCTGGAACGTCCTTGTCCATGGTGGTGGAATATTGAAGTGAGTCCTATTCTGTCTCGTGGCCGGGTGGCGAGTGTTGATAGGGGTTGCCAGAAATTAGAACTGGCCCGATATCCCCGGCTTTTTACTACTTCAATGGCGTGCTGCAACACGACGCACATTATATTACTAAAGAGCTCGATCTCAAAAGGCAAAATAGTCGCAGTCCTCGGGATCCAGATTGTGGCAAAGATTGCCTCAGAAGTTGGCCATTTATACACATGGGTCCGATCGCCTACTTGGATCACAGCCGGCTTTGCTCGAAGGTTTGCGTCCTATGATGGCGGTAACTTTGAATGTAGGACATATCTTGCCGGTTGACGGATCTCAGTGTTGACAAGGAGAGATACTCCCACAGAGAAAAGGCTCTTCAAGGAGCAACAAAGGCTGTACCTCAAGTACCCCGAGATGATTGAATCCGAGTTGAACCAAAGGTTCAAGGTCATCGTGAGACAGCGCTCTAGCCTAGAATCTATCTACAGGATGTATCAAACCTCTGGTCACGATCGAAGGGCCTTGTCTACGATATATATGATGTAGCACGGCTCTCATTCCGAGCAAGCGAGAGGCTGTGTGATGATCTGTTGGATATTACAGCATCTTTCAATAGCGACCAGAGCTCTCTTGGATTTTTTATTTCCATGCATGGAGAAGACACTTTGTGGTGAATTACGATCTGAAAAATACCAGTGGCGAGCATCGTTCACTCCCTTGTTCAAGAGAAGTGTAGAACCGCGTCCTGAGGCACGGATGGCGGAACTGCGGAGGAGCTCGTGCAGAATACCTAGGTATGTAGTACGCGCCATGAAGCACCTCCGAGTGTTTGTAAGGAGATAGATGTATCCGCCGTGTCGAAAGGTCCGAGTACCCAGTCCTTGTGTCAATCTAGCCAGCCGCGGTTATCGTACTTGTACATACAGTGTAAGCCTGCAAGCCATGTGATAACATAAAGTCCGAGAAATTTTCACCAGCCTTGCAAGGACCCAGAGAGCCAGTCTACGTAGAGAGAGTGTGGGACTCGTAAATCGTGCCATCGATCCTCTCGTCGCCATCGAGGCCACAAAAAAAGTACTGAGGTAAGCATGACGTCGTTGAGTCAAGCCACAGCCCACAGAACGGGTGTGGGATCGGTGGATATTCTTACTTCCTACGTGCCTAACTCGTACAAAGTACGATTTACATACCGGCTTCGGGTGCATGTGCATCGGGCTGATGACGGCGTTGTCAATCATGTCACCGACGCCAAAGACTTCCTCCTCCCCACCTTCCCTGCTCGTCACAACTAGCGAGTATCCTACTCTGTCCTGGATATCTTACTCGTACAAGGCTGGAGTTCTCCGGCGATCGTCGCCCCGCTGCGGCGCCGTGATTCGGAAGCGACCCTCACGACGAAGATAATGGTGGGGATGGGGTGGAACATTTCCACAATAGATGACGGGCTTACTGTGCTCATAATCCTCGTGCAACAAAAAATCCTCGATGTTGGCAGTGCTCCACAGATTGCCAGGAGAGTCGATCTCGAATTTCGGTTGCATCGAACATTGTAGTACGAGTGCGCGAGGGCTGGATCTGCGTCGTGATTATCCGCGGCTCCATACTCATGTACAAGTATGGGTAAAAAGTAACCTGTACGAGTAGAGATGGACATGGACTTGGCAGTGACACATACATGCAGAGAGAGGGTTTGAGCACGATTTCAGAGTTTTGCGGGGTAGCTTTGGATTGAACAAGCAACATTTAGTGGCCGTGTCGACGCCCATATGATCCAAGTACGAGAGCAGAAGTGTGAGTTTCATAGCCATCATGCATTTCTCATGCTTCATTCACTCAGTCACTACTGTAGCTAAGCTCCATGCAACTTCTGCCGGCAGACTTCCTGGCTTCGCCACTAGCCGCTTGGAGTCGAAATAAACTCGTACACCTGCAGGATGATCTTGCTTGTAGACCATGCCGCCACCATTTCTCCGTGGCAAACACAGCACTGTTGACTCAACCCGTCCTCCCAACAACAAACACTTCTCAGACCCTCGGCGGCTTGACCCTCGTGGCTATTTGTAGAAGGTCTTGCACTCTAGAGATGCCTGACCCATATCATGGTCTAAAGAAAGTGCCGAGCAAGCGCTCCCCGAAGATTTAATTCGTTCGCTTGTCGGAGACCAGCACCGCCACAGTGAGCGGGGTAGGAGGCAAGATCGACCCCGCCACTGAATGGGAGCTCGTTTTCCCGACCTGAGTTTGCTGCTTCAGGCCTTGATTCGACAGCACCGTCGTAAGTGCCTCATGGGGCCCATGCCAGCTGAAGTCTGCAGAAGAAACTTTCCGTGAGGGGTATATTCAATCACAAGCCAATCAGCGCGCAAGCACATGTCACTGCCGATCATTTCCGGACGCAGAACAAATCAGGTCGCAATGGTACTTGCGCAAGAACGGTGTAAGCCTGACGCTCCGAGAGTTCAATCGGTTGGCAGCGGAGTGTGAACCTCAAACTCTGCGGACCGGTTGAACTCTGGCAGTGGTGGATGTAGCATTTGTGCTGCAGGTGAGCTGGAGAAGAAGTCGTCTGGCAAGGGAGGCAATCCGGAGAAGTTCATCTGCGGGAAGTCGGCAAAGTTGTGTCCAGCAAGTGCCAACTGCTGGCTGAAGAACTCGTTGCCGAGCGCGGTGACATGGGCTTGGATCTCCTCTGGCGACTTGCACCCGTCGCAGTTTGCATGTGCAACCAGAATGGCATTCATCTGTTGGATTTCATCTTTCAAGCGCATGACCTGGTCTTTCAGATATGCGTTCTCGACAGCTTTGGTTTGTGAGTCCCGTTGGAGTCTTTCTGTCTTTTCTTTCTTGTTGATGCGACACTTTGCAGCAGCCAATCTATTCTTTTCGAGCGACTGTTTTCTTCTCTGGTCGTCGGGTGCGCCGTCCTGTTCGTCTGTAGTGGATGCCTTTCGCGTGGACTTGCGCTTGCGACCTGCAGTAGTCGTCTTCGTGGGATTGGCAGAGGCTGTCTCCGCACTCCTGGTTCGAGGCTTGCCTCTCTTCCGTGTTTCCGTTGGGAAAGTCTTCGGTGACAATTTCTCGTTGCTGGTTGTGCTAGAGGCAGAGTTCGATCTTGCAGGGGTCATCTGGCCAAATCGTGAGACTGCTGTCTTGGTGTTAGGTAACGTTGACGCGATGAATTTGTCCACCTCATAGATATCAAGGTTGAGCGGATTCTCGGTCGATAGCTTCAGCTCGTCCTCCAGTTTAAAATCTGGCCATTGCGCCGAGTAGTCGTCTGGAGGGCTGTAGACAGTGTAGTCATTGTGAATTCCACTAGGTTTTGAGGGCGGGTCGAAGCCAAAGTCATCGTCCTGAGCTGACGCGGAACTGAAAGCGGAAGGAAAATGGTAGTCTCTGAAGGTGTAACCATCAAGGTCGCTGATGCTAGGAGTCGCTGAAGAAGCGCCTGCCGAGGACATGCCTGAGTGACTGCCCAGAACAGCCATGACTGGAGCGCCGGTGAGCTGTTGATGGCAATGAGCACTGGCGGAAGCTGAAGTGCCGATGCAGGTGGCGTCTATAGCGAACTAAGTGTTGCAAGTGACGCTGATGCTGGTGACACAGGCTTCAGTTGTAAAAGCTGCAGAGTTCGAGTCGTTCGTCGTGGGATGTTTGTTTGGATCAATTTGGAATGGTGATACAGGAAGGGGGATGTCTTGTCCCTTTGGAAGAGGGGTATGGAATGATTAAAGGGTTCAATAACTGGAGGGAGAGAAGGAGCGGAGTCCACAGGAAAGAATCCTGATTCAAACTCTGTGGAAGGGCCCGGAGATGAGAGTAGTGAGGCACAGGGAGTGGGCGAGCTTCGTGTCGATGCGGTGGACACGCGGAAGGCAAAAAGAGGCGCGGTCTTAGAGATTGTACGCAGAACGGACGATCGGGAGATGCCCTAACAAGAAGCGCGGCGGATTTCCCAACCGAATTACACTGGGTACTGTGAAGAGGAGGAGGAGGATGGGGCGAGAGTGGCTTCAACTGTGAGAGAAGAGGCAGCGCTTTGCAGGGGTAGAGTGGCTGACCCGTGTCAGAAAGGAATAGCGACGGAACTTGATTCCACGCAGGAAAAGGTCTGCGAGGAAAGAAGATCAGGTTGTGTGCGGGAAGCAGCTCGCAAATCAGAGACCACAAAGGAATCTGGGAAGACCTTGGAAACAGTCTAGTGTCCTAGAATGGCATCTGCAGCATGCCGATTCATCTGTGGGGGGGGAGGATACAAGGAACAGTCAAGGTCAAAAAAGCTGGTGCATTCCGATGCACGAATTAGAGTGTTCCAGGTGGTCACTGCTTGGGACGACTTGTTCATGTTCATCGGGGTTCTGTGCCCGCATCTACCAGCGACCAAATGATCGTCGGTGGAGATGTCCAGATTTCGCAGGCATGGGAATTGTGAAGATGCCCATAGCAGGCTTGATCGGCAACCAGCAGCGCCTCTCGGGGTGTGAAATCCACCCAATAGAACTGTTGGAGAAAACTCCATCGCCGATCACCAGGAAAGCCAGCACCGGCCATCGCCGCTTACATAGTACTAAAACGTGAGCAGTGATCAGATCTTCCAGGCTACGTCAAGTCGCAGCAGCTGTGCTCGCTGTCTGCCCTGAGGCTCTTCGCCCTGAGCTGGGAAAATCCGCTCGAATCATTTATGACTGAATGTACGGAGGATTGCTTCTCAGTTGAACAACGAACACGAAGAAAAGAGCAGCTATCACAGTGGTATTCCCCTTCAATAACAGAGCTTAGAGCTTAGAGCTGAGCACCATGTAATACGACACATCTACGTCATCGTTGTGATTGTCCTCATATTCGGGCCAAAGATCCGGGACTGTCTCATTCTCGAATCACCAGAGTTGGCAATCATGTACCAGAGGTATTCGCACGTGCCCTTGCACTCTTGTTGCGAAGCAGGGCATAGTGCGAGACCAATCTGCCGGAATTTGTCCCCTTGGAACCACCCTTCCGCGCTGGTGCCACAATGTGCCAACAATCCGAGCTATGCCATCATATGCCACCGAGCCACATGCCAGCCATGCTATCGATCCTCCGAGTAGCCACAGTTACAGCATTATGGCCGCGAACCCGATGAGCCCGGCACCCGACGCGATCCATCTCAATTGCGGGCGGCTCATGCTAGCGGCATCGTCGCTCTGGGCGGCGAAAGTGGAACTACTTCCACTGGATGTGGCAGCCGTGCTCGACGAGGCCGTTGTTGGGGAAGCACCCTCGCTCGCCCCTGTTCCTGCGCTTGTGCTGCTGGCGTCGTTATTGGCGAAGGCTGTAAGTGTGATCGGGACGAAAGTGCTGATGTGTCATTAGCATCAATCATTTCTTCATGGAATTTACAAATATTCCGACAGCTTCAGCTACGCTTATTTTTACAAATACTTACATATCGGATGCAGAGAGTGCCGTGGTGGTCACGGTTGTGGTGATTTGTGTGTCGAAGGATGCATCGGTCGCTGTTAGCGAGTCATCCGTTGCTGTATCGCTGTCGAGGTACCCTGCCGGCCCAATATACGTCTGCGCACATGTAGCGGCTGTCGTCCCCGTCACCGCGCAGTCGAGCCCAAGAGTTAGGGAGTCGAATGTCTGCGAGTATACGAGTGTTGATGATCCAAATGTTGCCGTGACCTGGCCGCCTCCAAAGCCACAATCAGAGGAGTCTTCGCCCGCAGGGCAACCAAAGGCGATTGTCGTTTTGGTGGCATCCTATATTGTAAAATATCAGCGTTTTGGAAGTCGACATTTGGAAAGGCACAGCATACAGATGCGACAAGAGAGCCCACAAGTGTTTGCTGATCAGTATCTGGGAGGAAGACGCTGATGACGGAAGAGCTCTGAGCGCTAACCATCCCGGCGAAGGCCAGCGCTGCGGCGGCAGTCCCTATAAGGCTAGCCATTTCTGGATGCTTCTTTCTCTTCCCAATGATTTTGTGTTTGGCCTCAATTCAAGAAAGCGAGTGACTGACTTGGACGGACGGTGAGGATGACGAAGATTGAACATTGGAAAAAACAAAATCTGATAGAAAAAGGCTAACGTTTTTCTTTTACCATCAAGCATTTGGCCGTCGCCTGGGGCAAGGGGCATTTTTGGGAGATTGGCATCTTACTGAGTGGTATTCGTGTTTCGGTCGATTTCTGAAACTTACCCCTTCGGCCACCTGCAATTATCAATCCGCTCGAAAGGGCTAAGTGTTGCCATTCGGCCTGGAATGCGACGGTTAAGGGGCATCTCCAGGACACACTGACAGCTCAGCCGTACTACTCCTTACCTGACAGTACTCCGTACTTGACGAGTTGAGTACCCTTGAGCGGAGACCATTATCCTGCCGTCACACCCCGATTTTGATGGCAACACGTCGGTATGGGTATTTCTCATTCGAGTACTCGGTACTCTGTACTACCTCTTGTTGTCCTGGGAATATATTATTGTCGCGCCTATTCTCTAGTTATCTAGCAGCTTGTGGGATATTCGACTATGGCGAGCAAACACCGTCAAGCAGCCTAAGCGCTCGACCTGCGCAAGCGCAGCACCTTTGAGAGGACACCTCTGTAGCTGGATACTGATTTGAAAGATGGATTGCAAAATGCACGAGGTGAGGCGCACAATGGGAGGGGAGTTTGGCAGACAGAGTCCTTCTGCCTCAAGGGACACCTTCCGACATCGCGAAACGCAACTTGGAGTTGGCGCTTAAATGCACATGCAGGCTTTCTGTCTATTGTTATAGATATTGCTGTATCAACTCACTGCCGCCACCTGGTCTAAAGGCGGGCTTGAGACTCGCTTTCTGTCTATTGTTATAGATATTGCTGTATCAACTCATTGCCGCCACCTGGTCTAAAGGCGGGCTTGAGACTCGCCACTCCATCTGAGTCCCTTTCCGTCTTTCATCGGAGCTGTCTTGCGTGCAAGTACGTCTTGAACCTTTTCTTTCACGCCAGCCTTGTTCTTCCACTGCTTCAGAACTTCGTCTGTGACTCTCTTCGACCCTTCCTTGCCTACTTGCTTGACCACTGCCTGAATGTCTGACTCCCGCGGCAAAGCAAACCTAGCATGCGGGTAGTCAGTGTATTGCTGGTCAAGAGCGCCCTCGTGGGGATCGACCAGCTGCAAAGCCTCCTGAGACTTGGGTGGTTCAAAGAACGCGTTGACCTCAGCATTCGAAATGTCTTCTAGCTTCGCGGGGTTCCATTTCGGTTGCGTGGGAGGTTTATTGATCAGTCGAGCAGACACACCCTCGACGAAATCCGGGTGAGCCATGAATCTGCTGGCGATCTTGTGTTCGCGAACAAAGGTCTCGGTGATATTCCAATTCTTGCCTTCTCTTAATTGGCGGAGTGTAACGCGGAGACTCGTGGGCGATCTAATCGCGATTGTTTTCTGCGTGGCTTTGGCCCACTCGGCGAGGTATGCATCAGATGATTGGATCTCCTTCTGTAGAGATGCGAGAATCTCTTCTATTGTGTCAAACTTGAAGATTCGGTCGATGGCTTCTCGAAGAGGGCCTGTCAGGTTGCCGTGTTTAGCGGCTGGGTAGGAGTCTGGAGACGGCAAGCTGCTTGTAAACTCGGAGATGGTCGAGTCGATGAGATCGAGGCGTTCGTTCAAATCTGCGTAGTCCTTGAAGACAAGTTCGGAGAGACGCGTTGTCATTTGTGCCAGTACGGAGCTGTCAATGTAATGTGTTGCAATGCCCGCATAAAAGGCCTGCACGCCATGAAGTCGCTCGGAAGTCAGTGCAAGGTATGTGCCAATCTCGCCATCAAGGCGAGAAAGGAAGAAGCTCCCGCCAACGTCGGGGAAGAAACCAATGGTTGTCTCTGGCATAGCAAAAACTGTCTTTTCAGTAGCAATCCGGAAAGGCGCATGTACCGACAGGCCAACTCCTCCTCCCATCGTGATACCGTCTATAATAGCAACATACGGCTTGCTGTATGTGGCGATGAGGTGATCCAATTGATATTCGAGGGCAAAGTAATCTGACGACTTTTGCTGCCCCTCTGGTCCAGTCTTGTTCTGCATAGCAAGCTCTGCTACATCGCCGCCTGCGCAAAATGCCTTGGGTCCGGCGCCACTGATCAATATCACGTTTGCCATCTGGGACTTCTCCCACTCTCGAAGTCGCGGCAGGATCTTTCGAGCCATTGAGCCGTTGAGCGAATTGAGCTTCTTCGGTCGATTCAGTTCAATCGTGCGGACGCCGTAGAGGGAGTTGAAGAGAACGTCGTCCGGGTCATCTCCCGGTAATTCTTTCGGCATTGCACCATATTGCGCGGTAGTAGAAGACATCTATAGCATTGTGAGCTCAATTTCAGCTTTCCATTGGGGTGGGAACATACTGCTCTTCGGCCAGCCGCCAAAGAACTGAATTGGCCTTTGGATCTCGCAGCGAAGCTTGCCGCTCTTGCTGCAGTACCGGATACAAGAAGCGAGGTCACGTATCTTGCGCAGCAGGCCTTCATATCGAAGCGTAGACTGAGCTGAACCACATACACAGTAGGATGTGATTCACAACTGCGACTACGGCGGCAAGTCGGGGGAATTGGACGGTGCCGAAGGACCTCGGGTGTTTTCCCTCTGGCGGCACTGTGTAGGGAAGGTGGAGCGGGAACGGAGTCAGTCAGCTCAGCCTCGTTGTTGGGGCAAGGCTGACTGTGGGGGCCAATCATAGAATTTTAATGAGATTTTGCCGGTAGTCCGTGCGGGAGGCGAATTTTGGACAATCTGAATAATACAACCGTCACCTTTTCTTAAAATCTTTAGAACCTTCCATTCCTGCCAGAAGTCGTTCTTGAGGGCGGTGCCTTAAAGGACCTTCTTGCTTTGAGATATCTGTTTGCTTTTCACCACCAAGATTAGATTCATATCGCTTGCCTTCGCCATGTCTATGGACTTGGACGCAGCAGTCGCTCTCCCTTCAAGGCATGCGCCACAGGCAGCGACTATTCTGTGCTGCAACTGTGGTGTACCCATAGATGGGACCGCCTCGGCGGGCGCTCTTTGTTATGACTGTATCAAACTGACGCACGATGTATCGGAAGGGATTCAGCGGGAAGGGGTTCTTCATACCTGCAGAGACTGCGAGCGGTGGTTAAGCCCGCCTGCACAGTGGGTATCAGCAGCGCCTGAAAGTCGAGAGTTGTTGTCTCTGTGTCTCAAAAAACTCAGGGGGCTTAACAAAGTTCGGATAATTGACGCCAGCTTCCTGTGGACAGAACCCCATTCGAGAAGGATCAAAGTCAAAATCACCGTTCAGCAAGAAGCCTATGAGGGAACGATCCTGCAACAGATGTTCGAGGTCGAATATGTGGTCGCCTTCCAACAGTGCCCAGAATGCGCAAAGTCATACACACCCAATACCTGGCGAGCCTCAGTACAGGTCCGACAAAAGGTGCCTCATAAGCGCACCTTCCTGTATCTCGAACAGCTCGTTTTGAAGCACCAAGCACACAGGGACACAATCAACATCAAAGAGGTCAAAGATGGGCTCGATTTCTACTTTGCCCAGCGAAATCAGGCTGAGAAGTTCGTTGACTTCCTCACCTCTGTCGCCCCCGTCCGAGTCAAGAAGTCACAGGAGCTGATATCAGTGGATGTCCACACCTCGGCAAAATCATACAAGTTCACCTTCTCTTGCGAGTTATTACCGATCTGCAAGGACGACCTGGTCGCTCTTCCCATTAAGGTGGCCAAGTCTATCGGCAACATTCAACCATTGACACTCTGCTACAGGGTAGGCACATCAGTCAACCTCCTCGATCCCACTACTTTGCAAACAACAGATTTACCGACTTCGACATACTGGCGCTCGCCCTTCAAGAATCTTGCAGATGTTCGGGAATTGGTGGAATTCGTTGTTCTCGACATTGAACCGACAGGTCAGCAAAATGGTCGATTCTTCGGGGCCGAGGCCACAGTCGCACGTGCTTCAGATTTGGGGCTAAACGACAAGACGTACTATGTCAGAACGCATCTCGGTGGAGTGCTGCACGCTGGAGATTCGGTACTCGGCTATCATTTGACGGGGTCAAACTTCAACAACCCTCAGTTCGAAGAGCTGGAGCAGAGCAACAGCTATTCGTCTACGATCCCCGATGTTTTGCTAGTCAAGAAATTCTACGCCAGGAAGAAGAAGCCCAAGTCTCGAAGCTGGCGGCTCAAGCGGATGGCTAAGGATGAAGGCGAACTACTACCGAAGAAGGCCGATCAAGAGAGGATGGATGCTGACTATGAAATGTTCCTACGGGATGTGGAGGAAGATGCGGATCTTCGACAAACTCTCGCTTTATATAAGGCCAAGCAACGGATGAAGAAGGATGCTGATGAGATGAGCGTCACGACGGCGCAGACTGATGATGAAGTGCCCAAGATCAATATGGACGAGCTGCTGGATGACTTCGAGGACTTGGATGTCAATGATGACGAATGATGGGACGCGTCTACGCTGCTGGAGTAGGTTATGATTGCTAAGGTGCTGGGTCGGTTCCCGGATGTCGACGACCACGAATGGTCAGGAAGCTATCCATGGATCACTGGTGCTTGTAAGGCTCAATATAGGGCCCCGCGTTGAGCAACACCAGAGCTGTCCTGATGAGACCGCGCCTGAATGAATAATCAACTTTGCGTACTTCACATGCACCTGAGCCACCACCGTGATAGTGGAGGAGGGACACTCTACGAGTAGTGACAGTAGCCTTGTTGCACACCGTCCACCATCCGTGGTGCCTTGTCGTGCCTGCATTACGTCATTGGTCGAATCTCGGCGACACATCGGCGGCTTCAAATCAAATTTAGCGTTGCCGGTCAAATGAGTCAAGGAGAGGCTGTCCTGGTGTGCTCCGCTTTCAAAAAGAGCATTTCATTCGATTCCAGGAGCCTCGGAGCAATTGACTCAGACGCACTCAGACGGAATCCTTGGGTTTGACCTTGTAAAACGCGCCCTTGGAGCTGCTCTGCGGTTGGAAGGAGGTCGAATCGTGTGGCACTTCTTGCCAAGATCATGCATCACTGCAGGCAACCTGATCAATGCTTGACGTCGAGGTGAAAGCATCGGCATCGACGCGGTGAGGGCGATAAGTACTTTGTCAAAAACGCGTGGGCGTCACCTCAACGGGGACTTGCAGTACCCCAAGAGCAATTTGTCCAGCCTGATCATCTTGCAATGGTCGCAACTGCAAACCCTCAGCACCATTACGGCTTCTTCGGGTTTGGAAAATGAGTTCTGCCTTCTTCCGTCGCCCTACCGATGGCTCCAGTTCAGATAGCGATGTCTCGGAGGAAGACGAGCCGCACACTCTACAGACCGACAATGGAGTGGAAGGCGAAATGCAGACCCTGACCACCGAATCACTGCCCAGTCATGGGAGTTTGTCTCTGGGGGATGATGCCGATGCACCAGCGGTTTCTAACGTTGACCGGCATCGCACTAATCTGCTTAGCGCGTTGCTCGAGGACTTTGCCAGGAACAGAGCAAGTGATTACCTGAATGAGGCAATCCCAGGGTCAAGTTTCGACAGATCCTCACCGGAAGTCCAGTCGTTGGCAGACAGCGTGTATCAGCAGGTCCGTCAGTCATTGGCACTCACTGGCATCCTCCCAACAAACAGTGCATCAGATAGCAATCCCCAAGCACGAGCGGCATACCTGGCAGGTATCGAGAGCCTTGCGTTAGCCAATGTCCAGAACAATTTCCTGCCGAGTCAAGCTCGTTCACAACTCCCACCATCTACACAGCAGCTGGCTGTCGCCTCAGTGGGGATCCCCAGCCAGACTCTAACCCCACAGTCCCTTCAACAACCGCTCGGAAACCTCTCTTCCCATCCAGGCCAGAATCCTTCGTCGACACCCTTCTCGGACCTGATCTTCTCTGCCCCTGCAGCTCGCCGCAGCCACTATGAGTCGAGTTTTCAGCAACTTCGGTTACTTGGGAAAGGAGGTTTCGGCCGGGTATACCACGCTTACAACATTTTTGACAAGAAAGAGTATGCTGTCAAGAAGATCCCCCTCAGCCCTCGTCTATCACAGCGATACCGAGAGTCTGGGCATCAGGAGCTGGAAAACGTGCTTAGGGAAGTTCAAGCGTTGGCGCAATTGGAACACAACAATGTCGTCCGGTATCACGCAACATGGATTGAGGAGCCAAAGCACACGCCTGACGCCATTTACGAGCGTAGGAACCGGAATCTTACAGTGCAAGGCAGGAAACTCATCGCTGATCGCGCAATACATTCTATCCCCGGTGTCCTCCGCGCGCGATCTCCGGCCCCCGATCATAGCGATGGCATCATCTTCGGCTCCGACAGTCGATCAAGTATGCCTGGCCGCGATGTGGAGGGCGACGCTCAAGCCGCGATATGGTCTGTAAGTGAGCCTGATGCGGAGCCGTCTTCTGCACGAGCCTCGGAGATATTCACGGACGGCAATGCTCGGCCCAATCTCGCCCGTGACTCAGTCATAGATGATTCGGTGTATGTGCTGCACGTTCAAATGTCGGTGTATCCGGCCACGTTGGCACAATACCTAGCACCGGTACAACCGAACAGCAGGAGCGCGCTCGGCGCGCCAGCAAGGAGACACTGTTTCCACCTCGTACCAGCGCTTCGCCTGTTGATGGGTATCCTCTGCGGGTTGCAGTACATCCACGCGAGGGGACTAATTCATCGCGACATCAAACCTTCGAACATTTTCATCTCAAACCTGGATCTCTCAGCTGCGGGTCTTATCCCTGACGGCTATCACGACGTGGGATCCTGCGCAGGATGCCCAAAGCCCAGTCCGTACTTCATCAACCCACGTATTGGTGATTTCGGTCTTGTCGCTGAATTGGCGAGAGATGGCGACAGCAATCGACACAAGAGCACCGGAAGCACTGCCAAGCCTGTGGGGACGGAATACTACAGACCTCCTTCGTTGAAAACTCTCAAAGATCACCACGCAGATGAGAAACTGGATGTCTTCGCTGTCGGTGTCATTTTTGTCGAGCTGTTGTGGCCATGTTCGACGAGCGCCGAACGTATGCACGTTTTGCAAGACGTCCAGAAAGGAAAAGTCCCACCTCGATTGGCTGAGAAGATCGATCACGAAGGACACGAAGCCAGCACAGGCCACTCGGTTGTCCAGTGTATATCTGGCATGATTGACCGGGATCCAGGACGCCGCTGGGGTTGTGCACAGGTCAAGGAGTTCATTGAATCAATACTGGGCAGGTGCAAGACGTTGGTGACTCGCACTGACAGCAATAGCGCCCTTGACGAGAATGACCTTCACGGTCATGATGGGATGAGCAAGGTTGTGAGTATAGATGAATCGACATTGAACAAGTCGACACAGAGCTTGGACTAAACTGTCTAATAATTTCCATTAGCTGGGCAGTTCCTCGGCAGGTTATAGCTGGCTCAATGGCCCCGCAGGGATACTCCTCTCGCTTTATTGCGGGAAGAAGGCCGCCCTCCTGATGAGGAGGACACCCTACCTTTATGTGAGATTACGGAGGGATAGGGAGATTCTGATACAGGGACTCAGGCTCTCCATGTTTCGTCCAAGACCTTCGTTAACATTGTCGTCCATCCGTTCTTTCGACCCATGTCGTTTCCCTTTTCTGTTGCGGAATAGAACGGTTTCGGTGGCGTCAAGCAGTATCTGAGGAGCTCAGGAGGCAGCTAGACCAGCGTTTCCTTTCTAACTGAAATGTGATAAGGGTGAGAAGATGTCAGTCGGTGTCGGCTGTGCAGGCTCGCCTCACTCGAGGAGTGGCGGAAAAGCAAGGGGTAGTCCACACACTCCACAGTAGAGTAGACCAGCTACTGTCGCGCATAATTCATCAAAGCGCTGTCCGTCAAACTACCGAAGATCCCCCGCCAAAGATTTCCCATGCCTTTCACTTTCGCATCGTTTGACGACAGAAAACGAATACCTTTCCTGCATCAATGGAAATGGCGGCGGAAAGACGGAATACATACCTCGACGCCGGCGAGTCGGAGGGGTCCGAGTACGACACGGGCTACGACTCCGAAGCCGCGGAGATCTCTAAAGCCGGACGAACGAACAAGCGGCGGAAAATATTGCACGAATATGCAGAACAAGAGGATGAAGACGAAGAGGATGAGGTTGACTTCCGAGCTAGACGACGGACAGGCTCCGCGGCCGCGAGACATGTCGCAGAGCCAAAGCAGCAGGAGGAAGAAGACGAGGATAGTGACCAGGCGACTGGGGACGAGGGTGCAATATCGATCGCAGAAGGCGAGCGCCCAGAAGGGAGAGGCCTAGATTCAATATCTTCTGCGGATCCTAAGCCCTTGACACCGTCCCAAAGCGAGCATTCCGCCGACCAGAACAAGAAAAAGAAGACGAAGAAGAAGGTCAAGGACAAAGAGAAGCCAACACCGGGCGTGGTCTACCTCTCCTCCCTCCCGCCGTACCTCAAACCCTCCGCGCTGCGCAACCTCCTCGACCAGCGCGGCTTCTCGCCTATTGCGCGCATCTTCCTTTCTCCAGCGTCAAAATCCAACAAGTCACACTCGTCGGGCGGCAAAAACTCGCGCCAACTGTACACAGAGGGGTGGATTGAGTTTGCGTCGAAAAAGATGGCGAAGAGATGCGCAGAGACATTGAATGCAAGTATTGTAGGGGGCAAGAAGGGAGGTTATTACCGAGACGATGTGTGGAATATGAAGTACCTGAGGGGGATGCGGTGGGAGGAGTTGATGGCCGGGGTGAGGGAGGAGAAGCGGGAAATGGAAGGTCGGAGGGATGAAGAGAGGAGAACCATTGCGAGAGAGACGAAGATGTTTGTCGAAGGGGTCGAGGAAGGGCGGAGGCGGGAGGGGATGAAGAGGAAGAGAGCACAGAGGAAGGAGAAGAAGGAAACAGATACAGCGGGAGGTGCTGAGCGAGTAGGTGACGGTGAAGGTGACCTTAAGAGGACGTGGCGACAGAACGAAGTGCTGGGAAGCAAGAAGAAAGATGCACAGGGCGGAGATGTCAAGATTAGCGACGACGTGCAGCAAGTGTTGGGCAAGATCTTCTGATCTGCGCGGCTGCACATTCACTCAGATTCTGGGGATTATGCTGCCAAGTGCCTCAATCTATGACTGCTAGAACTACTTTCGCACGGAATGCTATCCCCTCGTTGCGAGACGGAACGGATGTGCCTCGGTGTTGAAGACGAATTTATCCAGACTCACGACGTCTGGGTCTTCGAACAGCAACCACATATACTTCAAGGTCTCTGCCATCCAGAAACTCTCCATCTTGTCCGTCTTCTTCGACCCCGGCTGGGTGACGTCCTCAATAGACGAGAACCCGTATGCCGTTCTGGTTTGCTTCATGATTGCCTCAAACATGTGCCAGGCACTCTCACGCAAGGACTCATCACCCGTGATACGGTAGAGGACGAAAACGGACTCAAGGGCTTCTGGACGCAGGGCGTATTCGCGATTTGCGATGGCCGAGAAGCCCTGCGGAAGCCGCAAACGTTGGGATTTTTGACGAACTCGCACGTCATGCGGCAGGAGTTTGTCCTCGGGCGATTCGTCCTTTGTATTGAGCTCAAACATGGCTTCGGCCCACGATTGTTCGTCCCAAGGACATTCGGGGTGCTCATCAGGGCAAGGAACGGCATGAAACATCTCCGGCATGATGCCAGTTGCCGTCTGGCCATACGCCCAGATACAGCCACGGACCAACTTCTCGGCCGTCTCTATATCTTCTGGGGTGTTGAATATTCTTGCTCCCAATGCAAACATGCCACCTGCAAAGCATGCAAGGTGTTGCGTCTGCGGGATCGGCTTCGTGTGTCCAGGCCGGTAGGCCTTTATTGTGCCCGCCAGAAGAATGTCTTCGTTTGTCGGGGTCATCGGCCTGAAGAGGATTGAAGTCTTTATCGGGCCTTTAGCTATCTCATAGAGCTTTCTATACTGTTCTGCGCCACCTCCCAGCAGCTGATACTCCTTGGGAAAGTATTCGTACACCGAGTCCGCGGACCCGCCAAGGGAGAAGGACACCCCGTCGAAGAAGTAGCAATCTCTGGCATTGACGATATGGGGAAACAGACCCGGAGATCTTGTCTGGTTCTGCTGACTCTCCAGACAGTCCGTGACACGCTGCACGGCATCGTAGTATCTCGGATCGCCCGTCAACTGCGTGAGTCTCGTGAATTCGAGGCTGAGCGTCCCCAGCTCTGCAATCAATGTCTGAGCATTTGGCGCTTCGATCCCCGGCCCGATCCTCGACCATTTCGTGACGGGCATGTGATTATGCGTGTCGAACGCCTCGTACAGCATGTCGCCTAGCTCCCTTGCCTTGTCGAGCAATATCGGGTATTTTCCAGCACTCACATCATACGCTCCGATCAGGCCACCGAGGTATCGAATCGTCGTCTCAAACACATTGATCGGCAATTGCGTGGCGGTGGTGAAGTCAATGTCCGCCACGGCCGTGACAGCCTCTTCGAACTCGGCCGTCATGCCCATCAGCCAGAGCGCGTCGAGTGCGTCGACCAGCGTGACGGACCAGCCGCCCAGAGTCTTTCGAGAGCCGCCCGTGACTGGAGAGAGCTCGTCCTTCAGCCAGGCATTCTCCCGATAGCCGCGCCAGGAATGCACCATCGCCTCCTTGATGACATCGAGACGAGCGAGTCGAGTTTGGCTGGCCGCATGGCTAACTGCCTTGAATTCATGTTGGATCCTGGGCAAGACTCGCGTTGCCGTCGGCAGAGGAATATAGCTCGACACCGGATTGAGGAGATGGCCTGGTCCGATGCCGTATTGTGCATGGTAGCTACTCGTACCTTCGTCCACATGCTCACGAGCAGCCTCTAAAAATCGGTCCTGGAGCCGCCAGAAGAGGAACAGCAAAGTGCATGCGGCGGTGGAAAAGAGGACAATCCGTCGCAAGCGGATGGCCATCTGAAGTTGAGGGCGATGGTTAGAGCGTCTCGATCAGCACAATCCAGCATATCTCATTCTGAGAAATTCTTCGCCGTCGTGCCAGCGCAGAACTCACGGTACCTGGAAGTCGCTGGATGCTGCTGCCCGAACCGCAGGACCCAAGCCACGAGAGTTTTTATCCGTGATCGCGCGTCTTGTCGCTCATGTTTCCATGTGCTTGGCTGCAACAAGCAGGACGGGGAGCCAGGAGTTTGAGGTTGGTTTGTGTGGGAAGATGTGACGGCTGAGGTCAGAGCCTCGCCGCCAAATCAGGCTTGAAAGGCTCGCCTCTACTGCTAGTTGCCCTCGCCTGCCCCCGTGCCCAGCCGGCGGGATGCACGCAAACACCACGAGCCGACGATCGACACGCTACCGCGGTATTTTTATCACGCACACCCCAGATCATCTTCTTCCTTGTCCGCGGTCTTCAGCATCCACAGTACGTACACAGTATTTTCGCTTCGCCTTGTCTCAGTCTCTGAGCGTCTTCGGTCACCTCGGAAATGGATGTCTCTCCCCTCTCAGCCCATGCTGGATCAGAGCCTGGACGTAAGCGTGATCATTCGCCGACGCCGCGATCCACTCAATCTCGCGGGTCCCGCTCGGTCAGGCACAGCCGCAAACAATGGGCCGCTGATCGTCGTGGAACATGGGCCTGTGGCTGCCGGAAGATGTTCCAGACGGTCGGGTGGCGCCCCTTTTCGATGCATTGGGCTTCCTGTGGGCCTTGCTTGCTCTGCTCCACGCTCGAATATGTTCTGTTCGTCATCAGAAGTAGCAAGGGCCAACCCGGACTGCTGTGGACGATGGATGCTCGGTTTCCCTTTCCCATGCCACGTACAAGTACGCATTCTTCATTCCTCTCTGTGGTTTAAGTTGTCTTCGTTGTACATGCCAGTCGCTTGAGAAAAGGAAAAGTCATTCGTTTGCGAGCCATTTCCTGTCAGTCATTCGTTTGAGAACGCTTCCTTCCTACCATCCTTCGTTTGTTGCAACACTGAATCATTTCTGTCCGGTCGATAATACTACGATTGACCATTTGAAACTCTTTCCGAACCTTACTACAACGGGTTGAACTTTTAACGCACTTCCAAGCCAAGATGAAGACAACTCAGTTGGTCGCCCTCGCAGCTGCGACCGTCTCCGGAGCACACGCCTACTTCAAAGGATTCAATATCGGTGCCAACCTGGCCAGCGGAGCCTGTCGAAGCCAGTCCGACTGGGAATTCGCCTTCAACAAAATTGCCAGCTTTCCCGGAAACTTCAAGAGTGCTCGACTCTACGCCTCGAGCGACTGCAATACCCTGGCCAACGCCGTTCCTGCGGCATTGAACACGGGCACCACCCTGCTAGTCGGCATCTGGACCGAAGACAACACCCACTACGAGGCAGAGAAGCAAGCCCTCTTGGAAGCCATTCAACAGTACGGACACGACTGGATATTGGCCGTGTCTGTTGGCTCGGAGGATCTCTATCGCGGCGACACCGACGCCAACACACTGGCTTCCCAAATCAACGACGTCCGGGGCATGCTGTGGGGCTTAGGCGCCAGCAGCAAGTCGGTCGGGCACGTCGACACGTGGACCGCGTGGGTGGATGGCGCCAACACCGCGGTGATCGAGGCTGTCGACTGGCTCGGCAACGACGCATATCCCTATTGGCAGGGCGTGGGGATCGACAACGGTGCCGCCAGCGATGCGTACTGGGCGGCCGTCAACCAGGTGCGCGCCGTCGCCCAGGGCAAGGACGTCTGGACGACCGAGACGGGCCAGCCTATTTCCGGGGATACTGTTGGCGACGCCGTGCCCTCGGTCGAGAGTCTCCAGACCTACTGGTGGCAGGTGTCCTGCGCCAGCTTCAGCAGCTTGAACTATTTCTTCTACGACCTCGACGACTTCAACGCCTCGCCCAGCTTCGCGGTGGTCGACTCCAGCTACAACCCGCTGATCGACATGTCGTGCGCGTCGTGAGCACGGGTCAAGCCCGACCCGCACTCTCCCGTATATGCAATACAGTCCCGTGGCTGGGGAACATTGAGCCGTCCAATCCTTTACATACATACTCGGTACACCATACGTACTCTTTCTTGCATAGCGTGGTTAGACAAAGGGACAGGTACAAAAATAAATGCATCGGCCAGGAAATAGACTCTATTTCTTGTACATCCATACGGAATCTTTGTATGCTATTCCGTGTGTAAGCCTACATCACGTATTGCCCCGTTGCCATGTCGCGCAGAACGAGGTCCACCACCCCCTCCTGCTGAAGACCCATTTCACCCCCCTGTAAGATGTCGTAGAAGCCACAAAAGGACAAGAACGAAGATAGTACGAGTAGACAGTGATACAAGTCGCAAAAGAACAAGAACGAAGGTAGTACGAGTAGAAAGTGATACAAGTCGCAGAGCTCAGATCGGCAAAACGGAGTGATTTCACGGAAATCAACTGATGTCGGCTGGACAATCACACGGTCGTCATCATCGCTGCTGGTTTTTGTTCACGAGGAACTTCCCAACAGCGAGCACGGCGAGCGAACAGTGCTTTTTAAGTCCCTTCTTGCGATCTGAATGTGTCGACGGCAAGCGAGCCACACACTCCCTGATGCGGGCCTGTGTTGAGGTGCGTCGAGCCCGTGTGATTGACAGATTGTGTGATTTGGGTATATGGAAGAAGAGGGAGCGATGGTTGAGCCGCGAGTCGCGACGGCCAAGCCGTGGGTCGTGACGGTTGTGGTATGTGGGAGTGTACCTACAAAGTCCTCTCTGGATGTCAATGTCACAGACCAGCCAAGTGTGTGGTGTGCCTGCACCTTTCTGCGTGGAGATCGGGTTCTGGAAACCAATCTTCGTGATCTCGAATGACGTCGCGGCCCTTTTTTTGCAGCCGGCATTAATCAGGCCAGTCGTTGACTCATTCCGCCGACGGTCAGCAACGATTTGTCTGACCTGGGACCTCAATGCACCGCACGCAGAAAATCTTTCCATCCCATTGGCGGGGTCGAGAAATTCAACCGTCTGACTGGCAGGTGACATTCGGCCCAAGTTCCAGTTACGCAATGTGGCATAGCTCGTCGTGTTCGATCCGCCTCGGACGACGACAGGCTCACGTCGCCTTTTCAATGCGCAACCCCTCCGTCCACTTCCACTTCCCTTTTCCTTCCTTCCTCTCTTTCCATACCTCTCGCATCCGGCCTTGCGGAACCAGGCAAACAAGCAAGGCAACCCAGATCACCACCCGGTCCTGAGCGGACGTCAACTTGGACAATAGTGAACAATGGCTGCCACCGTCGTCGCACAGCCTGTTCGAAACTTCGCTGCCCTCTTCCCGCCATAAGAATCTCCTATGGCCCGAGTGGGAATATCCGGTCTTTCAAAGTCATCATCCTCGGTCTCATCCTCTGGTCCATGTCACCCGCCATGGCCAGCGACACGTTCAATCATACAACAACAACAACACAAGTCATCTCGTCGGTGACTATCAGCATCATGCCCCCTTGATAGGAGCCTTTGACATTGATCCCTTCGAGGATCTTAGTCACGATGTCTACGACGAAGACACGGTCCAGGTTCTACAAGAGGCCGCGGCGCAGCATATCCCTATGGAAGGACACGAAGACCTGTTCCAGCAGGGAGCTCCTCAACCCTCTTCCCCTCCTGGGGCGGAGGAACCAATGGAAGGACCCCACGGCATGACATTCTCGTTTGCCGAAAACTTCTTCGCCAATCCGTTTGCGGTTTCCTTCCCAGGAGACCTTCCGTGTCCGTCGGGTCCGACATTCCAAGCGCCCGGTGGAGGTGGTATGTCTACGTCTTCCACGGCCCTCAAATCAGGACGGAGCGATCCGGCGGCTTCCCCGTCAGTGCCCTGTTCTTTGCAGAAAGCCGAAGCCAACGCTTTCAAATCTTTCACACCACCGGCATCAACGGTCGGCACGCCCGCCACTCTGGGCGGCAATGTTTCGAAGCCCAAGCCCAAGCCCAAGCCCAAGGATGGGGGTTCACAATACGGCCCACAAATCCATTTCGTCGACATGGCAGATAAGAAGGGCGCGCAACGCATTCGCAATACAATGAACTCGCGCAAACATCGTCAGAACAAGCTGGACAAAATCCGAGAGCTGGAGAAGAAATTGGCAGATCTAGTGGCCGAGAAGGACCAATGGCAAAGAGCGCACAGTAGTACGGAGTAGGAGGGATGGATTGTATCGATACCTACTGTACTCGGTATCCTAGTCCATGGAATGCTCGAAAGAAATATAACACCTTGCTATGTGTTACCTATTTAGCAAGCAATGCCTCTGCTGACGGCAGATGCCATCCAACCTGCGGAGTCCTAGTACTCGTACCGTCTACACAGTAAGATTCACAGCCTCGCGCCGAGAGTGAGCATTGCCCGGCAAATATTGCGCGGCACTGTAGCGATATCCTAGGCGGGGCTCGAATTTACCCGGGGTGCTCCATACTGGACACAGTGTTCGGTCGGTCAGTGGGTGAGCGTCTCTTTCCCCAAATTTAACCCCAAATGCTCCAATCACCTGAACCTGACCCTGAATCTGAAATCTGAATCAGAAACTCCTGAATCGCCAAAATCACCCCCTGGCTATCCTATCGTGCCTATGTACCTACCCCTTGCAGCTCATGCCACCCCTTCGCTGTACCCGGGCTTCGAGATTCGATCTATTACGAGTACATCAAACTCCGTGGTAGTAACTCGGTACGAGGTACGCCGGTACGTATTTGCCGCCACAAAATTTCCCCTTAACTACCACTCTGCGTGCGTGCCTGCGTGATTTTTTCTCTCTCCTTTCTTTTTTTACCCGCCACTGCTCTGTCCGCGTCCTGCGTCCTGCGTTACTGCGTTACTGCGTATTTACATCACGGCACATTCTCTTTAAAACACTCTGTGGCCGGTCTCCTTTGTTTTGCTTCAAGCATACACCATAGAGCATAGAGCATAGAGCATAGAACGTACGGGAGGACTCTCGTTCACACGCCAAACAAGACCACGCGCGCGCGCATACACGCCACACATTCTTTTCGAAGCAAGACACAGCAAGACAGCAATCTACTTCGTATACCGAGGACACGCTACACGCTACACGCTACACGCTACACGCGAACCACGGCAAATCCAACGAACTCGAAAAGAAAAATGTCACACTTCACAATCGGCACGTTCGTCGCCACCACGGCCACCGCCCTAGCTCCCTTCCTGGCCGCATACTATCTGCCCGTGCCGCAGCAGAGACTTCAGACGTCCACGGCGGCGCTGTCGACTCTGCCCAAGCCACGACCCTTGGCCGCGTTGCGGGAGACGCGGGAACAGGCGACCAAGACTCAGGGCGCGGAGTTTGAGTTGCTCTAAGAAAACGCGTTGCGCTGGCCTGGTTGGCACGGCATTTGATGAATGAGACTATGGCAATCAGGAATGGGGTCGTTGATATTATGGCCGGCGACGACGATGAGATTTTACAGCGAAGCGGGAACGGAGTGGGTTGATATCACGCCGACGATGATGAGATTCACAGCGACGAGGGACGGAGTGGGTAATATTTTGGACGGACAAGCAAGCAGTTTTGGCGTCTCTTGATGGTGTCTGACTTGCCGCATTGTATGTGCAGGTTTAGGATTTTATGTCCTAGATGGGGATGGAGACGAGATGAGAAATAAATACATCATGACATGGAGTTATGCTTTATGCTTTAAGCTTTGTCTCTTCTCGGTTTATGTGTGTGCTTGTGCTTGTGCTTGCATGTGGTGATAGGATAGCAATGGCGACCTGCGAGACTGGAAATCAGTGATAAGATTTGATCGCACGAGGCAAAGTACCTACGCTCGAGGTATAGGGAGAATACTGTACCGCGCTGTGCGTAATCCAACATGGTTAGTGTGTCAGTTAGTTAGGGATACTCCGTACTGGGTGTCACGAAAATGGATCCATCCATTCCTCTCCATATCCATATCCATATGACTGTTTCGGTTTTTCTCACGAAAATGGATCCATCCATTCCTCTCCATACCTTATCCATATGACTGTTCCGGTTTCTACTCTTGGTATGCACATGTACTGGAGTGGAGTGAAGATAGCAATATCATCGGCCTGCTCATCAAGGTACGAGGTACGGTATAGGGTAGGTACTCCGTATAGTTACTTCGTACTGTTGTGGGAGGGGTGGTGAGTTACGTACCCCTAGCAAACATGGCTTTGCGGCGGCGTTTGTCTATCCTACGTGCATGGACTCGAGCTTCAAATACACGCCTTGATACTCTGTATTCTGTAAGTTGGACATGAATACGCTAGATATGTTTTTTTTGCTTTGCTTTGCTACGCTCGGAATCCTGGACTCCTCGGACAAAGTCTAAGAAATTATTACTCCATTACCTTACCATACTTGACCTGTCCTACCTGACCTTCAGCAATCAGGTCCAAACCCCTCGCGTCTAAGCCCATCCAGAGAGGCGCGGGCGAGGTTCTGGGCTGGCTTGATACTAACATCCCTAGAGCTGCTCGTTGCCAAAGCGTCCACATCATCACACATACACAAGATGGGTGCACATGCGCTTTTCTTCCCTCAGCGACTCAAGTTCCTGCTGCCAGGAGCCCTTGGGTAGATCCCGTCACTAGCACTGGCGTGTTTGCTTTCAAAGCAGCTCGCATTCCAGCAAGTCGTTGTCGACAGGCATCCGCGCACTCTGCGCGTCCTAATCCCTGGGTAAACGGACGCCAATCCCTCCAACGCCGATTTCAAGGTCAGATCCCACACGTCAGAGTGAATCAGGATTTCTCGCAATCTGACCGCCTTGTTGTACGCGTCCGTCGCTTCCGTCGGCAAGCCTCGCGCCTCCGAAGCACCCTCACAAACAGGGTATCTTCAAATCACAGGCTCATGAGATTGCTCGTCTTCTGTCTTCCATAGCCCCGGGATGCCAGAATTCTGGCGCCTCCCGAGCACCATTTTTTGTTGGACCTTGACGCCTTTGAGCGAAAATACCATTCACAGACATCAAAGCTGTACTTGCATAAACCTGATCTCACACCCACGCTCTCCATCTCACTTTGCGCGTGTGACCAGCAGCCTATGCGATCTTGTCGAAGCCTCCGCGGCCGCTGCAAACAACCACCTCATTACCGGAATGCCAGCTTCGGGCCTGACCATTTTCGCTTCACAGCCTGAGAAGGTACATCAGCCTGGTTGAGCCTCGACTCACGTCTCAGACGTGTAACGTGTGGAGTCCCGGAGGTCTCAACAAGGTTTCGCTGCTCTCTCCAATTAGTCCGTCGCTGGTTTGACGCTAGAAGTCTTTCGAGAGCATCGGTAAACGACTCAGGGGTGGTGAATGATGGACTGACACCCCGCTTAGACGATCCCAAGCCCGAACACATTCCCATGTAGCTCGTGTAGCAAGATAAATGATCATTGCTCGAAGATGACATGTCATGTCCGTCAGGAACCTGCAAGGGTGGAGGATCCAGAACATGAAACGCATGCTCAGGTTGGTCCGGTTGCCCTGAGGAAGGTGTTGCTTCCACATGCACTGAAGAGTTTGAATGAATGGACCCAGAGTCGTCCTTCGATGTCAGAGCAACCTCACTACGGAAGACTTTTGAGTTATCGTCACCAACCATGTACTGTGGGAATCGTTTGCGAGCCCGAAAAGAACCTTTGATGATACTGGGCAGAAATTCGTTGTTGGCACACGCCAAAAGATCGATCAGATATTGATTACTGCGACCTTTATTCAGTGATGGAAACGGGTCCATCAAGAAGACAGGACGCTGCCTTTGCGGGAAAACACTGAGGTGGCTTGGAAGGCTCCTGCAGTTGCCCTCGCGGGCGAATTCGACAATTGGCGGTATTTTCATCCGTCTTCCCTCGTCGTCAATTCCGGAGTAGTAGCATTCGTATGCCAGTATCCTTGATAGGATGTTGCGTGATTGTCTTTGGAAGCTAGTCCATAGGCGAAGCAGAGGATGGAATGGATTCTCTGTAGGAACATCCCAAGTGCATGTCTTCATCGACACAATGACGCGATAGACAACCTCTAGCGCATAAGAAACAACAACAGCATGCGCCTTTTGGCCATTCTTTTTTCCAGCGTTCTTCTGAGTGACCTTGGTGCAAAGCGTCGCGAATTCTGAGAATAGCATTTGTAACCGATAGGCCAAGGTATAGATCATTTCCATGGCCAAGAACTGGCCTAACGAAATGTCAAAGGCCAGGCCACTGTCAATGACGGTGTTTCCCAGATTGTGAAGAAGACAGAAATAACCAGAGAATAGCCTTGCAGTCGAGAAGAGAGCATGTTCGTCACCAGAAAGGCTATGAGACGACCCAAGAGAGTAAGCTTCTCCCCACATGGATTCTATCACAAACGTGTCGAGTTGCGGGATGCAGATGGCCGGGGCACGGAGTAGAGTCCGGCCCGCTCCAGAACCGACAACGAAGGTTCGCTTCGTCAAGCGAGGTCGGAAGACAACCAGATGACCACTGCTAAAATAGTGTCTTGAGATTCTGTCCTCGAGTACCAGTTCAAGTACTATTGGCGCAAGAGTTCCGAAAGGAAAGGGCGAGGCATCGATATACTTCTTCCGGAATGGGGCAATGTTTTCACCCAGGTCACGGCACAGGAAAAACCAGAGTTTCCAGTCAAGGTATGGTATATCTGCCAAAGAAGGAGGTGTTGTCATTATACCGGGGAGAATGCTGCATCGCTGGCACAATGGATAGCCGAGGCAGGGGCGGTTACCCTTGTCCATTTTACAACATAGACAACGCCGCTTCCTTCTGCGCGGGTGTGCTGCACAGTTTCCCGTAAATCGGAAAACATTGGTCGATTCCGGTATTCGAGGGGATTGAGAGATTTCAGGAACACGAGGGCTATCAATGCGAATAGACAGCTTCGGATCTGAGAAGGCGCTGCGATTGAGTATTTCGGCCACTTCTTGAGGGAAAGGATGAAAGCCGACAGGCGCACTGCTCAAAGCTGTGTCGATTGGGAGCTCGTCAACGTTTGCGTGCATATGGGGCCGCGAAAAATCTTCCTCGTCAGGGCAAATGTCGGCATGGACACCTGACCATATCCTTGTCTGGGTGAGTTGTGTTGAACTCTGATCAACCGGCGACTGCTGAAATGCTGGCGCTGCTTGATCAAAATCCTGGCCTTCGGTCCGTATGATGACTTCAGAAGTTGAGGGAAGGTCTCGACCCAAACCTGGCATTTCAGTTGGGGCAGCACTGCCCGCGGCATACAAAGTATAATCCCATTGAAGGAATGGGAGGTCCGGCTGGTGGTCACTCTCAAAGCCATCCATAGTGAAAACGGCCGGCATCAATTGCGGTTCGATAAAACCAAGGGAAACTGTATAAAAGAAAGTAACATGAAGAGGACTAGAAGGATACAAGTATATATAGCTCATGGCGCCTTCAGTTCATGCCCGTCTTTCTCCTCGTGGGAGTTTATGGGAGGTGTGTGTTTCATAGAGTCGAGGCTTGGGGAGGGATGGACGGCTGTCAGTCGCCAAAGGTCTCACAATCATTGGGCAAGCGCGAAGGCTTGGCAGTGAAGCGACAACTAGCGCTGCGATATTCCGAAGCACTTTCAATCTATCAGTCCTATTGGTGAGGGCGATATCTAGTGCTTCGTATGAGCCTTCGCATTAGTGTCCAGCTTGGGTCTTCCGACAAGGATTGATCTCATGGCCCTGCGATATTCCGCCCATGAGCCTTGCGTGAAGTGCTCCATTTTTAGCAGCTTGTCGTTTGACTCCCCACGGATGCGGAATATCGCTCTAGATCTCATGCACGTTGGGCGCATTGAATAAGACGCTACCATCTACAAATTGCTCGATAGTTTAAGGCGATGGCTGGAGGGAGCTTCTTGTTCTCTAATCTTAGTCCACTACACCTATTCATACAACCAACTTCAATCTCGAAAGCATTGAGCCAGCGCAAACCCACGGTATTTCCACAATTTCGATCAACATCACCCGCCAGTTTCAGCCCGAAATGTCGTTGGGTGTTGCCTACTTCATTGCCGGCACAGTCTTGGCCATGCTTCTGGCAGGAGCACAAACTTGGTACTCCACTCGCCAAACAAGGGTCTTCTTAGGTATGTCTCGACTATGATGCTTCAGACAAAACAACTGAAAAGGGCCCCCAGAGCAAGTGCGAGCCTCGTTTCAGCCAAGTCAAGCATGAATCGCCTACAGGCTTCTCCATTGCAGCATTTCCGCCGATACAAAGCACCTTTCTGCTCCTCATATTCTTCGTCGTATTCGACGACCAGCGTTCACGCACGGAATATCGAAACCGACCCGATTCTGATAGGAAGGAAAGCAATGATCGACAAGAGGCGAAGGACACATCATCTTGAGCTAAGTGAGCATCTATGGAAGCATGGTTGAAATGTTGATCCGGGGGGATCCCCACGAATGCGAAAGGATCTGAAGATCGTGGACTCTGTAGCGCTGTTTGAAAATAAGTAAAATGTATGGTGCTGTTAATGAATCAGGAATCAGCGTTTGACGTCCTGTCCATCAGATTAGCAGACTCGCCTTGATGTGTGTGACATGCCATCTTACTTCTCGCATGAGCCCACGAGAGTTGCAACTTCTACCCTCTCTCTTATCATAATCCTATCAGCGCAAGAGCAATCAACCACCAACTTTTTCACTGAAAGGAAACGTCTGGATAGAGGCCAACAGCACGACGAAGAATGGCCCATCCAACACGGTTCCCCTGCTTAGTTGACTCAAAGCGTCTACTATGGTGTTGTGTAGACTGCTCTGTGCGCTTGGTCCGGCCCTGAATTCTTCACTCCAAACATACAACCCATCTTCGTGCTTGGGCACAATGGATTGTCCAACCGAAAGGACCAGAAACTGGCCTGGCGGTACTCCTCGACCTGGCGGATGTCTAGGACTATCTTGCCGTTCGATAGGAATGAGCAATTCCAGCCTTCCATCTCAGGCGTCCAAGCACCCGGCTGGTGCTTCTCCCTCGACGTCCTCCCCCCACAGCCCTTTCATGCGCCAGACCGATTCAAGTTCGTCCATGAACAAGATTTCCTCGCCACAGTACAGCCGATAAAATCGTCGTTCCTGCACCTGCCGGAGAAATGCAGCATCCTCGGGCGTGTCGACCGCGTAGCCGAAGATCAACGTCGGCCAGGAGCCAAGAAAACATCCGGTCCACTCCTTGCTAAAGTGCGGACAGCGAAGAATTTCCAGACTTCTTCGCAATTGCCATGCGTCACCCGCCGAAGGTTGAGGAGATCGAGGCTCGTCTGACACCTCGCGCGCCTTGGAAATCCACTCCAGGAGAAGCGACGCCGCCAGAACGTGCAAACTCAGCGAGTGGAGGTTGAAGAGCCGACACCTTCCAGAAAGAGCGCTTGGCCAATCTGACTCGTTCAAACAATGCCTTTCCTCCAGGATCGAGCCCTCCCACTCTTTCATCTCACTTTTCAACCTTTGCAGCGTTTCTGCATCGGATGGGCATGGGCATGGGCTTTTGCACAGTTGAACGATTTCGATGATTAATTTCGGGAGCCTCAGCGGGAGCCCGATGATGGGACTGTTGTCCCCCGGCGACATGTCAGGGAACGTCAACGACTGGAGAATATGTTCGGCAATGGTACAGAACTCAAAGTCTGGCTGGAAGTCCACCACGAACGGCCGATTTACAGCCTGTCGAAAGCTTTGGTAGAGAATGCTCTCCCACATGATGCGATCTGTCGGCCGCAATATCGGGGGTCTGCTCGACTTGGCCATCCGGAGTTTGACCATCTGAGCTGCCCCCTCGACATGTTTGATGATATCTCTGTTGGTGTCGATGCTATAGACCTGATTTGTGACAGTTAGCCTAACGCCTGATATAGATCGAGGACGTCATCACAATCCGGAGTCACGCCCGGATATCTTGGGGAAGCTTACGCCGTGAACGTAAAGAAGCATAATGGTCCAGAGCACGGCGCCATTGAAATCATCCCGACTCCAGTCGATGTCGGCCAGAGCTTGGGTGACCTCGGAGACGGCCTTGCCATAATACTGGAGTCCTTCTTGATACATCTGAGCGCTGCCCGTGGTGTAGTGCATGTGCGACGCGCCGCATGCCAACATGGCATATTTCATGCCGATAAAGCTCGACAGCATCTCCACCATCTCGGGGATCAGTTGGGACACGAATCCTGGATGAGCGTTGCACAAGACCTGCATGGGCAAGAAGCCGCCCAGGAAGTGCCGCAAACTATACGCCTCCAGGTCGGATTTGAATGTCGTCGAGTTGAAGAGATCCGAGGCCACGGATATTTCACGGCAGAGACGGATCTCCCGGTGTTCGTGGTTTACCAAGAGCTGCTTGCTGTCACTTTGGCCGCGCCGGAGGTGGACCGCGGTGGCCGGCTTGGGCGACGAAGCTGTTCGTAACGGTGGCGACCTCGGGCTTCGACGATTGCGGTTATCGAGGAGTTCGTCTTCGCTGGGCCATGAGCAGACCCGTTTGGACTTGACGCATTTCTCACACCGCGGTCGCTGTTCGTTGCATTTTTTCTTCCGCGCCCTGCCTGAATAGCACACATTTCAGTCATCGGCCAGTACAGGACCACTGCAGGATAGATCGGACTTACAAGTCCAGCAACCCGTCTTGGTCCGAAGCGTGGCATTGGAGCCTGCGAGTACAGGCATGCCAGCCGAATGAGAGATGATACGTGGCTTCTCGTGTCGAATAATTGCAACGAGCTGCGAGCGTACGCGATGAGACAACTTCTTCCGTGTGAATACAGAGCGACGAGTGTCTACATACCACGTTCCACCGGTTTTGGAGCCGTATGGCTCGGTTATCTTGTGTGGGTGCGCAGCTATCGCGCTCTTATCAAGACACCGTCTTGGACGCTCGGCCAAAGCGGGGTCTTGTATAAATTCTAGGCTAACTTACACTTACGCAGTCTGGGTCGAATAAGTACGAGTACCTCGTATGCCGTGGGCAATGAGAAACTACACAGTAACTTCCGTTACCAGGATAAGCGTTGCGCGGGCGAATGGCAGCTGGAAAAGTTGGCTTCACAGCCTCGAGCCACAGCTTCTTACGTTACGAGCTATAGAATCCTGTTATGTATCAAAGGGCACTACCAGATCTGCGAGCTTCCACCTGGTCCATCCATCACCTTATCTGGTCAGACAACGACCTATTTCAGACCCAAGGTCTTTGAGATGATCTCGACCGCAGCCATCAACTCTTCATCCTGCTCCGATCTAGCGATGACCTGGATATGGCACGGCGCCCCGTCAACCGCTTCCGGGTCATCTGGATTAGGTAGATTAGTTTCCTGTCACGTAACAAGGGGTGTACCGGGCTTACAATCTGGAACCCTCGGATCGGGGAGATCAATCGTCTTGTCGGCCTTGAGGTAGGGTACAACGCACGCAGGATACTGCTCAATTATTTAGTTTTCCCCTTCAGCCGTCAACAAGGAAATCTTGGTAAGCTTACCGACAGAAGATTCCACATGACCGAGTATGGGAACCACTTGTATGTATCATGCGGCAGCGCGGTTTTGTCGGCACATGGTGCCAGGAGGGCATCAAGTTTGTTGTTGACGAAAATCTTCAGCCACTGATCCCTGTATTTGAGACGTTCTTCATTCATGTCGAACAGATCGGCCAATGTCAGCATCTTCTTGCCTTCCGGCGGTGGTGTCCACAAGTCCTTGACAGATTTGACGATGGGCTCTCCCGACTCTTCAACGTACTTGATTCCGGTGCCTTTAGTGTCAACGGCAAAATACTCCACCGATAGGTCCATGGCATCCTTGAACGACGGAAATTCGGTAAGCATGACCATGTTGTGACCGGCGGCCTTCAGCTTCTCGGTAGCCGTCTTCAGCGCTCTCAGAATAGTTGGCTGGACAGGCCAAGTTGGACACTCATAGATAACCCCGATCGTCAAAGTCTTTTTCTCCTCGATTGTACGCCAGGGCATGCCTAACGCGGTACAGTCGATGTCCCAGGGTTTCGAGTTGATCACAGTCTCCAAGAATAGTCGCACGTCCCGAGAGCTGTGGGCAAGCGGACCTGCCGTGGGCATGATGCCCGTCCACCCGGGCAGAACAGGATTGGTTTGGCCCCCGAATGGCACCCGTTCAATCGAAGGTTTAAACCCAAAAGTACCGTTGCAGAGAGCGGGAATTCGAATCGATCCGGCAATCTTGACAGTTGGAATCAGGTCAGCGGAATTTCTGGCGGCACGCCAGGATCGGCGAGATTCGAGGTGCACACGACGGTGGCGGACAGTCACTTACATCGGTTCCCACTCCCAGAACGGAGCCTCTGATGCCGACAAGCGCTCCCTCGCCTCCGCTGCTGCCGCCTGCAGTAAGACTGAGCTTGTGTGGGTTCTGAAATTCGATGAGCTGGCTTTCATCCATACGTGAGCATCTGTCTGACTTACCAGGACACGGCCGAAGACATTGTTTTCCGAGTCAGCTGTCTGCACAAGATGGGTTGTCAGCGATTTGTGCATAGCGTCGCCCCTTCAATCGGTATTTGGGAGCTTACCATAAGGGTCTGTGGAATATTTGTCTTCACATAAAGCACGGCTCCGTTCTGGAGAAGGATATCGACCAGAGGTGAGTTGAATGTAGCTGGTGGACGGTTGATGAACGACACATAGCCGATGGTCGTATGGATTCCTTTGATGTTGAACGAATCCTAAAGTGCATATCTGGTAAGGCTTCCAGTTCTTGTAGGACTTGGATCGATCGGCTTACTTTCAAACTAATTGGCATGCCATGCAAGGGGCCCATCGGCTTGCCTTCTTTCTCGAGATACTCGTCCAGGTACTTGGCCCTCTCGAGTGCTTGGTCGAAAAACATCTCGGTCAAACAGTTCACCTTGTCACACTTAGTTGTTGCGCATATCGCTAAGGACCTGTAACTAACCAGTTGATGGGCGATAGCTGCTCTCTTGCAAAAGGCCAGGGTGACTTCCGAGGAGGACAACTCCTTCTTCGCCATTTTGTCAATGAGATCGACAGCATCGTACTTCTCGGTGATTTCGACTTCCTTTGGAGTTAAGAGACCACATGTTGCTGGGACATCAAGGACACTGATATTGGCAGAGGCGTTAACGGTACTCAAAGTGCTGGCAGGGAGGCGCCATTTCTCGGGAAAGTGCTTCGCAACCTGCTCCCGCTTCCTCGCGACGAGGACTCTCCAGTCTTCTTGGACCATTTTGTATATGGGCGGCTTTCAAAGTTGAGACATGCGACACTGATCTCGCGAGGATGGCGGCAAGGAGCGGCTTTATATCATCGCACGGCCGACTGACTCATGCATCGCCAGGGCAGCACCATGACCGATCCTGTTCTAGATATGCGTTGCACACCTCGTAACTCTCGTGCAACAAAAGACGCGGTTGAGCGACCAATTCCAGAGGATTGCGCGCATGTTCGGTTTGCTGATTCGACGGACGCAGAGAAGGCGCGGACCCTCGCTATCTGTATCGCACGGGGGTATCTCACCTCGGTTCTTGCGGACACCAATCACACAGGATTCCGCAACCCGGAGCTGGGGATAGGATGGAAGCTAAGCGACGCCTATCTTCTCCACTCTTGGGACGGCGACGACGAAACACAGAAGAGTCCGCATCCGTGGTTCATGCACGTATCGCTGGAGCTGGATCTCTCTTCCCGCTTTGGGCCATGGCCAGAGTCGGTCTTCTCTATCATCTCCAAAAGCACAATGGCGATGTTGTTGCTGTTGTTGTCATTCTGGTATCCCACAGCTAACCCCATCTCCTATCCCAACCCTCTGCTCCCCCTCTTCCACCCCCGGTTTTCTCCCTCAACTCTGTCCTCTCTGACGCACCCGTCTGGACTCATCTTGACACCGCCTGAATGTCTTACTTACCTCCTGCCGCGTCAGGCCCTTCATAAGCGAGTTTCCCCCGACTTCCTCGAAGTCTGCCTCGCGGCCTGGATTCCCTTCTGTGCCGTATCGGGCCCCCATCCATTGGATCCCGATTTTGCCTCGTCTCGATCGTCACACCTCCCTCCCCTTTTGCAACGGGAACCCTTCCTGGTCCTCCCTGTGGCGCCGGATCCCTCTATGGTGCCCTTGGCTTCGCAACATACCAGGTTGGCTGATTATACTCTCCATCAACCACGTCTCGACTGGGTACCTATAAGCCGTGAGCAAGCTTCCAGTCCCAGTGCATCCGGATCTTAAGCCTCCAAACGAGGCGAAGATAGTGCCAGCTTTGACGGGACACTTGGGACATTTTTATCAGGCGAGTACAGAGCTTAAGCCAGCAGCAGAATACTTGCGGCTCCTGTTGCCACTTTTCAGTGAATCAAGCTATCACAGCATGCAATTATCAGGGCGATATGCCCGATACGCCAACATAAGCCACTAGTGGAGCTCGGTCTAAAACCTCTCTTACCCGAGAGGTCGTGCTACAGAATCTAACTTATAATGATTGTATAACAGCATTTGGACCTTGTCTTGGAGAATCACTATCTCGCGTTTCAGTTCATCCAAGCAAACGTCGCAGCGTTTGGAGGAGATGCGAAACAAAGTTGTTGTATTTGGTGAAAGCACTGGTGGATGGAATGTGGTTTGGTTACTTCGCCCATGCGTCCTGCAGAAGTGAAGAACCAGCTGTTTCGAGGCATGATCTCGCGAAGCGGCATTGACCGCATCGATTTCAGTCCATCCATTCCCAATTGTTGATGGTAGTTTGATTTCCAGAACATTCTTCAGCCGTCCTTGCGAAAAGCCAATGCATCCACATATATGGAGGCAAAGGTGTGTACTTGCTGGGCCGAGGGCGAGTTTCTCTGATGAACTCGCGTTCCCAAGCATTGTGCAGTGTGTTCCAACAATAACAGTCCGAAAAGATCAACTCAATGTCCCACGGCGGTATCCCCGGATTGCTTCGAGGTCTTTGATGCGCCATCGAGACCCCCAGCCCACTGGGAAATGGATCAGGTACAAGTCAATGTATCCGAGACCCTAGGCTTCATTCTGTGCCTTGGCAGGGAATTGCATGTCACCTTGGATTCTGAGCCCGAGCACGCCTCCTTCTCACCCCCTTACCACTCGCTAGAACCACAACGGACCGAAATGTGAGGTGCTTCTTTGCATTCCTTGCGATGGCATCCTATTGGTCAATATGCCCTCCTCACCTCAGCAACCGGTGAGGCCATGCCAGCGCACTTCAGCCTCAAGTGCCCAGCTTTATCATTGTACCTTCACCTAGGATCAAACCAATGAATGTGGGTGCTCCCAAACATGACTCGATGCCTCAACAGCACAACAAATGCAGGGCTTAAAATGTTGGGGAGAGCTTCACTGATCGCATTTCACGAAGAACATTCGGACAAAGGGTGCCTGAGGGCGATGATTGTCTCATGCACTCTTGATTGGACCCCTGAGATTCCCTGTCCATGCTGACATACGCATCCCTGTCGGAGAACTGACCGGTTATGTTATCGTTCGAATCGTCGTGTCGAAAGGCACACCCTTAACGATGCAAGGCGCTGTACGTATGCAGGTTCCCTCCGCGAGGGTTTGGAGAACTGTCAGCTGGACTATTACATGGCCAAATCATGGACTGAACATCATAAAACAAAAGGCTTTTGCCGCTTGAGAGAGCATATTCAGGCTCAGCTTTCCTCATGTTTGGGGTGCTTGCCAAAGTCCTTTGTCTTAGGCCTCGAGTCGCAAAAGAGGTCGTGACACCGATTTATCCTCCATCCAAACAAGCTGATATCAGCAGTGAAATGGCGTTCTCCGAGCTCCCTGCAAACAATACTGTCGGAAAGACATCACTATTGGACTCAAGGGAAGCCACAGAGAAAGACGAATGGATTGGTGAAAAGTATTTGGACTATGCGCTAGCTCATCGAGTGCTTCGAAATACATCTCACTCCAGGGACATTATCCCTTTGAATGTATTTTACGCATTATCACACACCGATTGTGAATCTACCCGGCTGACAGGCTCTAGGAATCCCTGCGTGGAGAACGCTTGTCTTATCGATATGACAAGTGTTGCGATCGATTGCATAACAGCGAAGTTCGACAGTACCAGTCGCCCGAGCTCGGCCACTTCCAAGGTCCCATTGATTTCAAAAAAATCGCCTTTGGGTGGATAGGTGCCATTGTAAGGCGAGGAACTCCACGGGAACGAGAAATTCTCGATCGTACCATTCTCGACAATTCAAATCCAGATGGCCTGATGTTTAACAGCGAAAGCACCGTCGCAAGTACAACTCCAACGGTCATGACGGAGCAGGAAGGATTACCGGACGAAGAATCGACTTCGACAGGCTCTGAAACTGACATCTGGAGGTATACCAAGACGCTACAGGAGCGTTTTGCGGGCAAGGATGTGGTTCCTATCTACAAGGAGTTTCCCCTTCGAGGCTATCCTCCCAAGTTCGGAGCAGAAGTGACGTTTCGTGGCAAGACATTCTCTGCAGAGGCAGGTAACAAGAAGCTCGCCAAGCATCGAAGTTCGAAGAAATTGTGCGAGCATTTTGAAATTGAGGTCCCTGGACTCTGAAGAGGTCATTTTCTGAACTGTCGTGGCTTCCGCCTGTCAGGCCCCTCAGGAGCACAGGATGGATCCAGCTACGTCTAGGTATTGTTACGGATAGCCGATAGGGTTGGTCAGAGCGTGGTGATAGTAGTGTATTCAAGCAATAGGTTGTCCCTTGACGATACAGGACTCGAAAGGATGAGAGAAGACTGCTTATCTATCTGCCCATATCTATGGTATGGCATTCATGACCGTATATTAAGAGCTAATAATATATACTAAGTCTGTCTTTATCAAGGCAAGTATATAGGTGGGGCGGGCATCACCCTCGGCCAGATCGGGGAGAGGCGCGAGCAGTTTAACCCCATATCCTGTTCTCGTTTTTGGTAGTTTGTTCCACAGCATTGTCGTCACGAAGAACTTCTCGCGCGTGACGCGTCTGTCGCTGTTGGCGCGCTTGATCCCTTCGCCTGCCTCCCTCTCGTTTTGATAATCATACGCTCATCCTTGACTTCCCAACGACTCGCCCGACGACATCTGATGGCAAGAACACCCTTTTCAGTGCCAATCCAATCGAGCGTACCGGAGTCAGCCACACGGACGAATACTGACATGTGTTCGGTCACACGTAGCTGGTTGGCTGGCTCTGCAGTATCTTGAGGTTCATTCAGTCAGTCAGTCAGTCAGTCAGTCAGTCAGTCAGTCAGTCAGTCACTACAGTGTCCCATTTCAGACATACCCCATCCTAAGTATACATGATCCAGCCGATCCCTAAGGTACGACACCTTCTACCCTTATATTTTATGGTCTCCCCATTTCTTTCTTTCTCCAAACCGATCAGGTCCAGGGGAGAGAAGGGAAAAAGGCAAACTCCCCTCCATCGCCTTAGCCAGGGTCCATTGTCTTTATCCCGCCCCAGCAACCCCGCCAACGACTTCCGCCACGACCTTCAACGCCGTCTTGTCCTTGGCCTGCATCTTCACCGCCGCCACCCCGGTCAGGACAATCACATCCAGCAGATAATCATCCGCGGGGACGAGGATCTCCAACCTCGCCACCCCGACGCCCTTGAACCCGCCCTCAGAGTATTCATACCTCGCCAGTTGAATCCGGTTCTCGTCCTGCAGAACCAGCGCCCCGTTCGACTTGCTCTTCCACTTCATGCGCCCAAGCGGCCCAACCGTGAATTTATACCCGTCGCCCGCGCCGCTGGAGGATACTTTGATCGACTGCCCCGCCGCGAGGTGGATGTCCGTTGCGGATTTGAGGGAACTGTACCTCGTCGAGCCGATCAGGATGGGATGGATCGCGTGGTTGCCCGCGCCGACGCGGTAGATGTGGGTTTCCTTGGATGGTTTTTCGCTGACGAGGGAGAATAGTGGCATTGTTGCGGTTGTGGGGGCGTAGGCGTAGCCATTGGTGTGGTCGTGGATCTGGTTCGGGTCCGGGATGTAATTCGTGCGCTCTATGAACGTGGCGTTCGAGTCGTAAGGGGAGGGTCGGAATGTGAGCACCTGGGTGGTTTGGGTCATGCTGTAGCTGGGGGGCGGGATGTGGTCTGAGTGGGAGTGAGAATGGCCTCCTCCAAGCAGACGAGATAGTGAGAAGGTGCTCATTTTGAGGTGCGTAGATCTTCTGTCGGCGAGGGTGTTCAAAATCTATCAACAAACAGGCAGATTGATAGGTTGGCGCTGCAACCTGTTAGTTAAACGCAAGATTCCCAATTTCGAAGCGTGTCCGTTGCGAGTTTATATCATATATTAATAATAATCCCATCTAGACATATATGTATATACAGTACATGCCACAAGCCCCCAGCGTCGATCACTAATACAACGCCACAATTCTACTCGTATAGGACTAGCACAGCACAGTTCAGACGAGTACTCTATGCGCGCGAGCGTTCCATCCAGCCTAACGTGTATGCTGCGCCCCGATACCACAGGACAAGACGATCGCCAAAGCCCTCAGAGCGCTACGTAGAACCATATCCGGTTAGTCATTAAGGCTCTCAGCCTCGTTTCATGTCCCCCGATCCCACCTACACTACAGTAAGCATTGGCAATCGCATTCGCATTGGCATACTCCGTAATCAGTACCCCATACTCTAGACTTGGTTAGTATAAGACGATCGAGACAAAAAGACCTTGTATGGCGCCGATGTTTGGTTGGCCCTGACTTGTGGCGCGATTGGCATGGCCGGTAAAGCGCAGGGCGCCTCACGTATGGCGTCATACAGTTATCATTGTACTCTTTAGTGGTACTCTAGCATTCTAGGCAATGCCCAGGATTTCCATCTCCGCATGCCATGACTGGCTCGTGCATGGCCACGGGAGCGGGAGGCCTGATCGAGCATGAGCTGAAACCAAAAAAGCCAAGGCTGTTTGTACAATGGTGATCGATTTTCAATTTCGACTCGATCGAGAAATTGTCTCACGAAACGGGTTGGCGTGCTGTGAGCAGATGTTTGCCTACTCTGTTGGCGGGCAGCCTGAACGGATCACACGTCCGGGTATACTGTACATCAACGTCTGTCCAAGCTTCTTGGCCCTGAATGAGGTCAGGTCTTTGGATGTCTGCCTTCTAGTTCGGCTCGGCGTTTGGACATGATGATATCGATGTGCAAAGCTCGCTGCAGATTCGTGCAAGGTAATTACAGCCCAACCACATCTGTCTCATGAGAGCACGGGGCATAGGAAGTTGACCAGCGCTACCGCGACGACAAAAATGACCAGTGCCGCACTTCGGCCGACCACCACCCCTCCACCATCTCCAGACTGTGTTGAAGAAGCCGCCTGTGACGTCTTGGATGGGCCTGGATTCGTTGACGACCCAGCCGTTGCCGCCGCCGCCGCCGAAAGGGATGACAGATACGATGCTTGCAGACTGCTGTACGCGGCGCCTGCTGATGGATCTTGCGACGTGAGCGGAGGGAGAGAGCTCGATGCCGTCAGCATCGAGAGCGCGACCGATAACACCGACGAAAGCGTCGGGTCGAGAGGTTCAGAGATCGAAGTTGATGGTCCTGTGCCGTTAGTTGTTGTCGGCATGGAGGAGCTCTGTGAGGTTATGGTGCTAGCTCCGGATGAGATGGATGCGAGAGGATTATAGGCCAGAGAGCTGAGAGCGCTGCCTTCAGATGCGCCTGCTGATGAGAGTGCAGAGTAGGAAGACAGTAAAGCCGAGAGAGAGGCGTCTTGGGCGCATGTGACGGCGCTGTGCCCGAGCAGCCATACGAGGCATAGGCACAGTGTGTTGGACTTCATGTGGTCAGCCATCGGCGGAAGCCCGTGTGATCAAGGTGAGCAGAGTTATAGATCAAAAGCCATATCTGCTGGCGTGGTGAGTTTTGCGAGAGGTCACACCTGTTAATTCCGCCTCGCGTTATATGGCAATACAGGAAAGCCTGACGCCTCGTCGTTGCCTCTCTTTATCTCTGACGGCTGGCGCTTTTGCCGAGGCAGCAGGCACCGGCAGGGGAAAAGCGTTCAGCTGATGCTGCATGCATACGAACTCGCTTCCAGGTCCACGTCATTGGACGAAGCGAGCCAGACTCGCTCTTTCTAGGATTCTAGGCCTGGTCGGTCGTTCCTATAGGGGTTTAGTCTTCACGCCAACCATACCCAATTGAACTTGCAACATCCCGCCCGGCACAAGCATCTCGTATCGACGAAGCTTGAGAGGCTTATTCGACAGCCTTATCGAGGTCACAGGAGGACAGATATAGGAAGGCTTCCACGTCCCGGAATGGCTAAGCAATCTGTCCGCGGCTGAAGAAAAAGCGATCCTCCCAACGATTCATTGACCATCGTCTCGGCAGAATTCGACCCGGTATATATCCGCAGGCAGGTCAGCATGGCGGCCGAAAATGATTCCGACCCAACAGTAGATGCGAACACAGATGGCGGCGCCAGTCAACCACCTTCAGCCTCGTTGCCCGACGGTGCAGGTGGCCTTGCTAACAACGGCAACGAAAACCAGCATGATATCAGCCAACCGACTTCGACATCCGAGCACATCAAGGCTGTCAGGGATGTGGTCGATGAACGTGCCGCATCTTCAACTCCAGAGCGTAGCAAACTCTTACCTCCAGCCGAATCTCAGACTCTCTATGCCCCTCCAGGTGCGAGAATCTTTTCGCACGAAGATGGCTGGCTGGACGAGATTCTCGCCTCAATCAGTAGCATACTTGCCTTTGCCGCCTTCTTGGCCGTGCTGGTGTACTTCAATGGGTGCAAGATTCCGGAGTTAGGACACGGCTTGACTCTCAACGGTCTGATCTCAGTCCTGACGACCATCATCAGACTCTCGCTCGCCCTGTGTCTTTCCACGCCACTTGGGCAGCTGAAATGGTTGTGGATGGCAGACGAGCGCCGGCCATTGAGCGATATCGCTACCTTTGACGAAGCGACCCGGGGCCCGATAGGAGCATCAAGTATGCTCTTCAAATTCCGAGGTGGTCTCGTTGCTCTAATGGGAGCCTTCCTGATTCTGATTGTGCCCGGCTTCGGATTCACCATGCAACAGGCCGTACAATACCCGACCGTCCACGTCGCTTCACGGACGCAGAACGCCTCGATCGTCAATTCGGGGGTCGGGACCACTTTGAACACACTGGCCCCTGGGTTTGAGGACCCTGCCCTCATTGCAGCGGTATATGACGGCATCTTCGGCGATGCGTTCGTGTCTGCGCCACGCTCCATTCCGTTCTTCTGTCCCTCCGGCAATTGCACCTGGGACGGCTTGGAATCCGTGGGGGTCTGCAGCTTTTGCTCAAATATCACAGATCACCTGACGGCATTTGGCAACTATTCTGCACTCTGCAATGCTAGCGTCGCGACATATGATCCATCGGTCTGTGGTCCAGAGGTGCAGAATGCCGCCGTCAGCTGGCTGCAAAACGCTCCTCTGTACCAAATATACACCGGAAGAAAGAGCGTCGCCTTCCCATACCTCCCGTCATACATTCTGAGCGTCTTTGTAATCGAGAATAACCAGCCGCCGGGCCCTCTTGCAGCATTGTACCCACCTCCCGAGCAGACCTGGGCCACCAAATGCGCTTTGCAATACTGCCTTGAAACTTACGACGTTGCAGTGATTGGAGGGAACTTGCAACGCAACCTGACTAATATATCCAAGTCCTGGTTCGGGAACCTCACCCTGCAGGAAAACAAGGGCATCCTCCCCGATATTAGCGACACCTTGTCCGCCATCCTCCAGCGCAACATCACAGGCGACAATGAATCATCGGGTCCTGTGGCGAACAGATTCTATGCGCTCGGCGAGCCCGCCGCGCTCATTCTCAACCTCACCGCCGCGATTGGAGTCTGGCTCAGCACTGCCGGCGACGCGAGGTTCAACCTCGTTAACGGTACCGTCTGGGTGGAAGAAGTTCACGTCCACGTGGTCTGGCCGTGGATCACCCTGCCGGCCCTCCTGGTTCTTTGTTCGCCCGTGTTTCTAGCTCTCACAATCTTCCTGAGTCGACAGAGGTCCAAGACTCAGAGGCATCTCGGCATCTGGAAGAACGATGCTTTAGCTCTGTTGTTCCACGGGCTGGACAATGACACGAGAGTGTCGCTGCCCGCTGGGGTCAAGAAAAGAGACATTTCGGTATCTGCGGAAAAGACTTGGGTGCAGCTCGTCGGTGAGCATGATCTGAAAAGCTGGCTGCGCGGGGAGCGGAAGGCCGGCCTGGATTTCAAAGATACAAAAGTCCACTATCGAAAGACGTTCTGAGGGCGCTGACATCAAGATCGGGGGTAATAGACGGCCCCGGCATCCGCGAGCTGTACATACACGATTAATTATACAGGCGTCTTGTCCTTTTGTGTAGTTCCGTGGACTCTAACAGAAGAGAAACGTGACGGGAACGCGAAGGAAAGCTGAGGTAATGCGCAAGCTCGGGGCAATGCTCCTCCCTACCTCTCCTGGCAGTATCCTAATCCTACGGGGAAGCACACTGACCTCCTTTTCAGCTTACAGGTGGATGGCCTGGATGATGCATCTCCTGTGATATCACAGCGTTGATGTGGCGACGCAATCTATTGGCAAACCCAGAACGAAGTGCCCCTGTCGGCGATAAATCCATCAACGAAACAAGATCCCGCCGAAGAGAATCCTATGTTCAGAGATACGAGGGCGAGATTCAACGACTCACAACGCGTGCAGGACATCTTCGGTTGACCCTTGACGGGGCAGCAGTCAGTCACGGGAGATTCGCCTCTCGCGTAGCCGACGGAGAAATAGCAAGATAGACATTGAAGACGGAGATCGCAGAGAACTTCAGACCATCCATGACTGGAACCACAGGTTGAAAGCTGTAGTTGAGTCGAAAGTCGCGTCGCGTCTCGGGAAGGGATTGTCGGTCTACATACCGCTTGCTTGAGATACAGGGCTGTATTACTGATTCAGTTTTGCGCCCAACGTGAGGAGATGATACTGTAGTTGGCTGTCATGCGGGGAATTGATCTTACTATCTACCCAGCGATTATATATCCAGGTGCGTGCGGGAAGTCAGCGGATGTTCAGGGACTAGGCTTCGGACTTTTATGAAGTAGTCGGCATTTGATAATGCATTTCTCGATCCCGTAAGGGGGGTAAAAGTATTGATGTCGTCAACGAGGCTGTGAGGGCCGTGTCTACCGTGCTGCCTGACGGCAATCAATCTCTAGAAGCCTAGTCGTCGACGTACAGAGACGTTGCATTCTCCATGTCGATAGCCCCCTGAAGTGCCAAGTAGAGGTAATGGTTGCCATCACTCCTCCAGGGGCCGTCTACAATCAGACCACCGCGGACAACTCGTCAATGCTGACTTGGAACTGCTTCGTCGCCATGCCGTAGCTGCTCCTGACGGCCTCGCTGGCATAGACCCTCATGTGGCGCTCATACTCGGCCGTCACGCCCGGGCGATTGCCCCCCGCCTCACGCAGCAAGCGGCCCAACAACGCCGAGTCTCTGACCGCAGTGTTCGCGCCGATCCCTCCCGCGGGCGTCATCCCATGCGCGGCGTCCCCAATCACCGTCACCAGCGGCTCGTTGGGCCACTCCGGCACCCCTGTCGGCGTCGAGCAGGTGATCTTCCAAAACGCGGCCTGGCCCACGTTCATGTTGTCGAACAGCGGCTTGAACCGCGGATGCCAGTCGCGGGTCAAGGCCTGGGCGATCCGCGCCGCCGTCTCCCCGACAATCGTGTAGTCGTCGTTGGGCGCCCTGATCGCGCCGGGCACGCCAATCATGGTCCAGCCGAACTCGACGGTCGGATCGTCCATGTCGTTGGGCCGCACGTTCGTGATGATCGACACGCGGCCCTGCGGGTTCATGTCGTCCACCACCCGGAACACACCCTCGCCGAGGGTCCTGAATGCCGTGGTGGGCGCTTGGCCGTGGATGCCCCGCGCCCCCAGGTCGTATACCTTCAACTTGCCCCCACTGACCTGCTTGGCGACCGCGGACTTGATCCCCTCGCCGCCCACGAGCAGGGACCCCTCCACCGATTTCGACCCGTCGGCGAAGATGGCGCGCACAGTGGCGGCGGTGGTGGTGGCGGCGGCGTCGCGCCCTCCAGCAATCTCATACCCCACCACGTGCCGGTTGAAGTGCACGTACGGCTCACACCCCTGCATGAACAGCTGGCGCATGACCCCACGCGCGATGCCCACGACCTTCCCGTCGCGCGAGCCCAGGCTCTCGCCCCCCGCGCGCTGCTGGTCGAGCAATTCGCCGGTGCGGGCGTCGAAATGCGCGAACCCCTCGCCGCCCGTCTTGCCGCAGTGGATGTGGTAGAAGTCGTGAAAGGCGGCCTCGTCGAGGACTGATTCGATGGCGTCGAGGCCCTCGCTCGACAGGCGGAGGCGGTATCCTTGGCCGCGGAACGAGAGGGAGGCGTCGCGTTCGAAGACTTGGAAGGGGATGTTGGCGCGGAGGAGGGACCGGGCCAGAAGGAGCGAGGCCAGGCCTGCGCCGGCGATGAGGACGGGGAGTTGAGGTTGGGACATTGTTTGGCGAGCGCGAGCGAAGCGGTAGCGGAACAAGCAGTGTGAACCGGGGGGGAAGCGCGAAGTTAATCGAGCGTGGTGGAGCGAAGTGAATAGTTGTGAAGTAGAGCGGACTTGGACACCAGTCCCAGATGTACCGTTGTCACTTCACATTACCATCCAGCAGGACATCCGATATATCGCGTGAGTCCTTTATGTGCCGTGAGTCCCTACGTACATCCGGTGTGCTGCGGTGTGTTAGTGTTTACTGCGCCAGGTCATCGACTTTGAGATAATATACCGTGACCCTGGTAGAGATGTGATGGTGGTCAGGCTGTTATCTTCCTTTCCCAGATACCGGTACGCCTGTCCCCTGACCAATTTCTAAGCCTTGAAGGACTGGGTGATTTCTTACTCTGGACGGCCTGATGTTGTGCCGATGCGATGAGAGTTACGCTGTTGGGCCTTAAGTTGGCGCCTTGGCGACTGCAATCGCCCTCTTTGATTTCACTCCGTCTTACGTGCTACATGACAATACACACAACTGCTGCTGCATGCCAATAATGCGACCCGCCGCCGTGTTGCTTCGCGCGCTTCACTCGGCTCGGTGTCTCCAGTGCCGACTCCGAGCTCGAGTCGAGTACCACAGAGTCGGTGCTGGCAAAACGGAAGGTCCATCACATCAGACAGTGTACAACTCATGCCTTATCCAGTTAATAGGGTGTCAATGTTACCATCGATCATTGAAACTGCACGGATAGTCTTCAATTGTAGGCCTACGGAATACACTACTGCATTCCTTTGAGGTGGGGAAGACATAATATGAAAGCGCGACAAGCTGTCAGAGGGAGAGGGATAATATGGCAGGATAGACAGATTGCTATTTGCGGCATGGCCATGCGTGTCGTTATGTACGCCTCCGCAGTGGATAGATGCTCTGCAGGAGCTAATCATCAATGATCCAACATTTTCTCATCCCACTGCCATTGCTGGTCTCCATGCCCGGGTTTATTCCTGATGTCGATCTGGATCCGAATGTCGTTGTTGCGGCGGTAGCATTTCAACCACCCCTTGGCGGAGTTGATGTTGACCGAAATGCTGAGGCTGATGTTGTTGAGGTTGCTCGTGTAGGAACCGATGTTGATGCCCAGAATGCGGATCTGGATGGAGATCTGGAGCGAGGACGGCTCATAGTATCCTTTGCACTGAAGTGGGGACAGAAGGGTCCGTTAGCTCGAACGTCATGGACATCGTACATGGCTGGCACAGAAACAAAAGGCTTACATAGACAGGTTTCTTGTCGTAGTCGATGAATCGGCGCGAGCCGAGTTCGCTGATCCCTCCTGGAGGGGGCGGGATCCGATCCTGACCCTCCACCTGGTTCACCTCATACTCGCCCTCTGACTTTTGCGTAACGGCGAGAATCACACCTGAACTGTTAGCACCGGCGTTTCGTTGGATCCCACTTGGGACCCGTACCAGTTGTGTATTTGGTGTCCGTGTCCGTGACGCTACCCATCTTGAATATTCAATGAGACCGTGTGTAAAGTGAGATGAACGAGATGATTGTCGGCAGGAAAGCTTTGGCAATGAGGTTGTCCTGAGCACGCGAGACCCTCCTTTTATATTCAGCACAACTGACATGCCGTACGCGAAATCGCAACCTCTTGGATTTTGCTCACCTTTCAGCTCGCAGCTCCCGGCCAATACCAACGCAATGCTCGACTGGTCCTCCTTCCCGCACCCCAACGCCGATCATGATAGGTGAACTAAGGCGACCGGACTCGCAGAAGTCGTCTCTCATGACCCGAGAATAGAAGCAGAAAAGAACTCGGCTCGGTCTTCAGCACTGTCGATTCCAGCCATTGCGATCCTCGTAGCGTGTAGTTGGCTTTGACCGAAGAGGACTGTAGGAGTCTGGAGGACTCTGCCGGGAGCAATGGGGTCTCATGATATTCAGCCGCAGACCAAACAACGATCGATTCGTAATGACCTCAGCTTGAAGTTGTAAGTCATACCGTGCTATGCAGTTGGTCAAACCAGTGATACGAGCAAGACTGCGTGATCGAAGCGGCCCAAGGCACAAAAGTTCCGTAGGGCTGAAGTTCGCTCTAAACACTGCGGCATAGGGTTGGATGATATGGCGTCTAGTGCACATATATGCAGTACCGCATGGAGAGGGTTTTAGTAGTTGGCTTTCATTCAGTCATTTCTGACCCCGCTGTGCTCTAGGACTTCCGACAAACAGTTGGCGGTGGGGGAGGAATCGGTTCCAGCTCGGACTTGCTCGTCCCGGCCCTGATCCTCTCCAGCTGACGGTCTTGGCCACGTCGTGTTGGCCAGGCTGACATTCCGCCTCGGCGCAGAAGCTGAGGTGTTAGGCCAGACTGGAATCGGAAGGAGCAAAGAGAAGGAAATCGAGAAGGCGGGGTCGGTATTCTTGGCTACATGAAAGATACGAGACATGGGGTTCTCCACCACCAATATCTCCTTAATATGCTGCTGATGCACACACTGTGTAAGTCTTGCTGTCGTGATGTACCCTTGCTCTTGGCGGGTTGAATGGCAAGCAGTGTGTAATCATACATCACGGTGATCTGACAGTTTCGAGTTGTTTCGGGTTCGCTGGGGCTGAGGACTCTTGGTCAACAGGAAAATCAAGCCTCGCTTACTATGCTTGTTGGAGAACAGCCACTTGTTCTGTCTTCATTCTCCAAGCCAGAACAATATGTCCATATGAGTTGATGACTTCTGGGGCAGGCGCTTGAGTGCCGAGCAACACATCGCAGATCCGGTGGGGGACAACCAGACCCCGCCGCTGTCGTGATGGCTCATCTCGTCGCGAGACAGCCTCGTACTGAACGAGAGATGATAAATCACTTCATTGGCCACCCTCCTGATTTGTGTCGCACAAACTCAAAGTCTAGAGACGAAGAAGAGTACCTCAGGAGTCTCTCCCAAAAGAATGTGGTGCCTGGGACGGTGCGCAGTCTAGTCGCAAGTGCCTAGCAATTGATCGAATACTGCCACGTAATATGGCGGTCCTTCTGCTTGGTATCAGACCATGGTTTTCTCGTTCGGGTCCTATGGAGGAGTGAAGCCGACTCGGGTACGAAGAGGTACAGTATCCACAATAGTAGGCAGCCTTTTCAACTTTGGGGCCATGAACAAGATATCAATGCTCACTCTTTCCCAGAGGAGCCACAGAGCATTGAATTATTTGAACGCATTTTTGAGCGCCTCCACGGCCACACGATTATACTCCTTGCTTGCGTCCAAGATCTCGTCATAGAACATGAAGAGGTGAGGAACGGCCTTGAACTCGACATGTTCGGCCTTACTCCCTGCTTCATTCATCTTCTTCGCATACGCCGTCGCCTCATCTTTTAAGCAGTCCATTCCTGCTGTCACGATAAAAGCTGGAGCCAGATTTGCGAAGTTGTCGGCCTTGAGGGGCGAAATCATCCAATCCTAGCACGACCAAAGCACGGAGCAGTCAGAACAGAGATGGGAAGGAGCTGAGATCGTGGAAGCATTATCGAGGGACGGGTCCCTGGAGGAAGACGTACCGTTTCATAGTTCGCTGGCTTGCTTCTCCCGACGAACAGGTCGTGCGCGTACATCATCCGCTCGACGGGGAGCGACGGCGTCCAATAGAGCTGGCGGACCGACTCATAAGGGCAGTCGTCCTTGAGCTCGCTGTCGATCGTGAACGTGCCGGCGAGGTCCACGCAGGCAACGGAGAGGAATTGGAATGTCAGAGGCACACCCTCGTCTCGGGCCAAGTGGGCAATCACGGCGGCGAGGTGGCCACCGGCTGACATGCCCCCGGCAGCGATTCGGTTAACATCGAGGTGGAACTCCTCGACCTTTTCGTTGACCACCTAGACAGAGAAAGCCCACATCAGTCAAACAACCAAATCACATGTTTTGTCATGGCCGTCTATCTGTGAGTGTTTCTTACCCATTTATATGCCGTCCACGCGTCCTGGACTGGGACCGGGTAGGGATATTCCGGTGCAAGGCGATACTCGACATCGAAGCAGACACATCCGGTCTCTCGGGCGATGCGGCGGCAGAAGCTGTCGTCCATGTCCAACCCTCCCCAACTCCATCCGCCGCCGTGGTAGTTCACATATGCCGGGCGCAGTGGGTCTCCCTCCTCCCATGCACTTGGCTCGAAGATCCTCACCCTGATGCGTCCCCCGTCGACGGGAAGGGTCTGTTCACTGACGCGGTAGACATCGCCGCCGTACTCGCGCGCCAATGGCAGAGAGTACCGTCCGGGGTCTTTTCTGATCTTTTCGATCGGCACCTGATGTGTCGCCAGCCGCCCGACAAGGTACTTGTTGTGAAATTCCACGTACGCCGGGTCCAGCGCCGGGACCAATTCGGGTGGAATGCTGTTCAGCAACGGTTTCAGCGCGTATTCTTTCATGATGGCGCGAGCTGTGGATTCTCAATCACGCCTTCATCACTTCCCTGGGCGATGTCCTGGTTTATCAGCGATATCATCGTCTAGTCGACCCACCCAGCCAGTTGCGCGCAGCGGGACAGAGGTCGAACAAAATACTCTAGTGTCCGTCCACTATCTCGTACATTCGTACAGTACGTGCGTGATAAGATGGGGGACCCACATTTCGCCGTTCAGCTCTGAGAGAGCGTGGCACCTCTTAAGCTTCCGGCGTACTAGTTGAAGTCGCCATGCACTCGCCGAACCATATTCGCCGAATCACTTGGGACCACCTCGACTGGCCCAGACTGGTTGATGGAGCTTCTACAGAATGTTCCACGCGCCGGGATAGGCAGCCAAGGGCAAGGACAGAGGAGGGGGAAAAGAATAAACAGATTTTTTAAGAACATTACCAATTCGGCGCTCGTCGGGGAAACTCGATCAAGGTTTCGACCATTCTGTGCGTTGAGTAGGATCCATGCGGCGTGATGCAAGTCAAGGTCGTAAGGTATATATATACGCACATCATACGGTCTAGCCTTCAACTTTACTGCAACAGCAACAACAGCAACGACTCGCAACATCAAACCCCTCGCAAACACCACAAACTTCCCCAAAGTCGCCCAAGATGCCTCTCGTCAAGATCGACATGATAGAAGGGAGGACCCCTGAGCAGATCCGCGAGATCGCCGACATCATCCAGGATGTCGTCTTGAAGACGCTCTCTGTTCCTCCAAAGGACCGATCACAGGTAGGCTCCCTCTGTTTCATATCATGCCTGTCAGCAAGCTTCATGGGCAGAATGACTATCCCGGCATCCTGGCTCGATACCACCGGTTGAGCCAATCGAACAAGCCACCGAGACTCCAGCACGAACGACTGACTGACTGACTGGTGTGCTAGATCGTCACCCAACACAAGCCATACGAGATCTACTGCGAGGAGACCCCGCTCAACTTCGAACGCTCCGACAAACTTCTCATCTTGCAGTTCTTCCTCCGACAGCGCACCCCGGAGATCAAGCTGTCCCTGTACAGCGAATTGATGGCCGCCTTGGGAAGCAAGACGGGATTGAAAGAGGGAGACTTGGTCGTCACCTGCTCGGCCAACGAGACTGTCGACTGGAGCTTCGGCGCCGGAAAAGCCCAGTTCATCACCGGCGAGTTGTCCACTTAAGGGGTGGCAGAATATTGCAAGGAGCCGGTCGAGGAAGATATGCGTCGAGGTTGGCCCCGTGTTCTGGCATAATTTAATCGACCGTGCGACCCGGGAAAGTTGGCCTGATGCCGGCAAGGGGTCTCGCCACACTGAACTAGGAAGCATCGACTCGGATCATACGCCTCAGACCAGGAAGAAAAAAAGTTTTGACTCTTGTCGAGCCTCAAGGGAGGGACAAGTGTTTAGTAGCTCGAAATAATAGACCCGGAATGGAAAAGAATGCCGCATGCTCGTCATGTAATTTTCTCTTCCTCTGCTAGACCCAACTCCTTTTTTAACGTTCATACCGATGGCTCGCTCTCCACATATCTGCCGTTCTGGAACAGCTTCAACCGGGACCAATGCATCGTGTTCATGCGCACAACTCCCAGTGTCATGTAGGGAAAGCTTCGCGACTGATATGTCAGGGTTTGTCTCCACTTATCCACCAGACGTTGAGATGTGATAGCATGCTCGGTACTTGGGGCCTGGGCCAGAAGAATCGTCACGAAACTCGACGCCGTTGCGAATCCCAATCGAGACCCTGGACGGGAGTTTTTAGTGGTTTGCCCGATATCAAAAATGACAGAAACGCTGCTTGAGATACGGGATTGTGGAATGGAATGAGAAGGAAGACCTACAGGAATACCAGAAGCCGGCAAAATCTCTCGACGCGAGCCTTTCAACGTAGGTGGAGATGAGAGACGCACAGTTCTCGGCTGCAGCGAGTATGGCTTCGGCGTGAGCCAGGAAACTCCTGAATGGTTCGTCGTGCTGCCCCGGCTTTTGTTGCTCGTCGAGGGCCAAGCCACCCAGCGGCCTCACCAAAGCACGATAGACCAAGATTTCCACGACCATGTACGCAAAATGCAAGCACGCGTTCGAATTGATAAAGTCGGGCACAGCCGTCCCGGTGCTTTCTCGGAACATCTGGAGTGACGAGGGAAGGCTGCGGTACCAGACCGTCAGGCGCTCGCGGAGTGGCTTTACCTTTTCCACCGATCTCGTCAGGTTGTCAGCCAGACATCGAACCGCTTGGATGGTACTAAGAGAGAACCAGGTCAGTAAAGTCCAGCGTAGTTCAGGTGGGATTGGTGGGGACATCGTACTAGAGCGCTGTGGAGACGTCGTCGACAATGCGAGCAAGTCGAATCAGATGTCGGAAAAGAAGTCCGTTCTCGGATTTGGCTCGAACCATTTCCAAATGCTGGAGAAAGTCATCGACCTCGGGCGGAAGGTCCCTGACACTGACCGGGGGTGTGTCAATGTCGAAATCGTCGGCCGTCGGCTCAGACACAATCCATTGATCACCGGCGATGAGAGATGGCCGGCCCATCAACACACTTCGCCATTTTTCTTCCGAGTACACACCCCACCATAATCGGCGCCGGAGCCGTTTCTCCCAGTTCGGAATGTTCCAGTTGCTGCAATCAAGGTGGAGGCCTAGACTGGTGGCCAGCGCAACCGTCGATGCCATGAAAGACCATATAAATGGGCTGTCTGCTGCTAGAAACTGATTCCCAACAGGCGCCTTGTTGAGATAGAGGAGAGCGGCCGAAACGGTGGCTAGGCGTGGAGTGTGGATCTCGAGGCTGATGCCGTTGTAGACGAGCTGCCACAATTCGGGTGACGAGTAGCCTTCCCACATCTTCGAAAGACAGACGTGCGCATCGTACGCACCGAACGACATGGACGAGGCATATATGGCGGCAAGAAGATACGGCGGAAATGACTGGCCTTCCTCAGCGTGCGCCGAATAAGGCGATAAGATGAATCTCGTCAATTCGGAGCGGGAGATGACCGGCAGAGCGGGAAACACATGCTCCATGAATCTGGGAGACATCAGAATAAGCGACATCATTAGCAGACCATGGGGCCCAATTCACTCACAATGGGAGGAGCCTTCGGACATTAGCCGGGCTGACCAGATGATCCAATGACTTTTGCGCAGCTTCATCTGCTGCGGTGGGATAGACCGGCCCAAGTTTCTTCGTTTCTTCTCCAACCTCATTCGAGGTCAAACAAAATTGAATAGGGATTGATGGCGGCAATGCTGATCCCAGATGCGAACGGCTCGAAGACTCATCGGTGTTTGGGGCGGTGACGGATCGGTACATGTGTTTTGAAATGGAGAACTCGCCCGAGTCTTTGTGCAAAAGGTATCGATAGACGTAGGGGTCGATTTCTCCTGACAGACCTACGCAGATGGCGTAGAATCCGGGTCTCTGGTCGAGCGAAGTGGGACCATCTCCTCTGCCGATTACGTCCACACTTCTGCTCTCGCTGGATAAGGTGGCCATGCTAGCTTGCCCTTCGGGACTGGAATTCTGCAACGAACGTGGATAGGTGGCGCTGGAATTCAGAGGCCAGGATGTCGTGATTGATGGGGCCGAATCTGAACCTGTAGCAGCTTGGCTCTCTCGACGAAACTGCTGAGACTGTCCGGTTGCTTGCATCTGTATCGCGCTTTCTTCGTGTCCTGCCTGGGCCATGGAGTATTGATGGCTGCCGTGGAAATCGATGTTCGACAAAGAAGTGTCCATCCACATCCCAATATCGACGTCGTCGAGATTGATATCGGCATCTAGATCCTCACCAGAAGGATGCCACAATGGGATCTGCCGTGCGGCATTTGACTGGTCAGTATATTTGATCATGTCTCCGGCAATGGCCACATTGTCACGCGGTTGAGAAATCCCCAACAGGCTGCTTGCACCAGGCCTCTCTGCTCGAAGTTCTGCTCCACCACCATCGTACGCAAAACTTTCTGAGAAGCTGCACACAGCATCAGCCTTACGACAGGCAATGCACGATGTGTCGTTCTCATATTCTCTGCGACATAACACCTTCCGTGCCCGGCACAGTAGACATGGTCGATTCCGCCGGGAGCGATAACGACGAGTCTGAGGGGGCTGTGACACAATCTTTGTAGAGCAGTCTTGCTTAGTCGGAGCCATGAGCATGGTTGGAACGGATTAGGTGAGAAATAGACCGTGGACAGGATGGATGGCCATCAGGCGGTGCCTAATTTCACAACGACACCGCCGCTTCTTGTGATAAAAGTGACTTTCGATAAGGAGAAATCCGATTGCGCTTTGGAAAAACGGGTCCTTGAAAGCTTTATTCATGCACTATAGATCGATCTAGCTAGATTGATTCCGTCAAGGTCGACGCCAGCCTTTCAGACTTCGTGAAAGAATGGATCGCTCCATCAATCCATCCCTTCGCATTCGTAGCTTTCACCCACCACCGGCTATCGGCAGATACAAGGGAACTTGCTGAGCACTGCAGCCTTGCCGGTCAACGAGGCTGGAACCCAGCCCCTTGCTACACCCAGCACGATATATACAGAACGTCTAAGGCACTCCTCGTATTCAACTTAGTTCACAATCATACTAGTGCGTCTGAATATATCACCTCTTCTCCACTGTATCGACCCGGCATGTCATGGTCTGTTGAATGACGGCCGCAGCCTACCCACGTACGTACCCACCCTCTTCTCTGTTAGACGTCCCAAGCGTCGATCAGTGCTATAAAGGTGATGGCTATCCCATCTCTGAGCCGTCTAGGGTGCCTGTTGCTCTACACTTCCGAGTCGACCAAGAAGGTTTCGCATAGGGCCTTTTTCAAGCCAGAGTACCGCCTAGGCCTCGCCATACAGTACTGTGGCCTGATAGCGGCAAACATCATGTCCAGGCAAATAGCCCGTGGTTGGCGGCACAGTCTACACGAAGATTTCTTCGAGTCTGGCGGTGCGGGATGATGTCGATCCACGACATATCCGATGCCTCCTGTCCGTGATGCGAGGGGGCGCGCAAGGTTACATGACGATTCATTCGATCGTCTAATTGCCACAAAGGACAAAGGCAAGTCACGAACTTTTCTGACCCAGCCAGACCTACCTAGCCTCTGCTACTTCAGACCGCTCAGTATGCCTGTGTGTGCAGTGCACTGCCCTTACCTTCAGACATGACCGTATCCGATGTTCGACCTTGCCATTCCTTGGCACCCCTGCGTTGTGGAGCCGCACGACCCACGCCAGCCTGGCTGCATCTGCCAGCACTTTGCAGGTGTGGACCACAGAACCCAAGGCTACGGTAGCCTTAGATATTAACGAAAGCAAGCGCATATAACGACATGGGCCTGGAAACAAGGGTATTCGACCTTGTACATGCAGAAAGGTCGATTCGGGGGCCAGGCATCGCGCAACATTTGCTTAGCAACCTAAGCAATCGTATCTGCTTCGCCGATCAATCTCCCTATCAAGCATTGAATAGTATTGGGCGATCCAATCCGATACCGCTCTCGGATAAGGTATCCACTGCCGCGGTTTCTAGTAACTAGTTCGCTTCACCATGTGGGGCAGAATCCGCTGTTATCTTGGGTTCGAACAACTGGGGCTTGGACCGATCTTGTACGAGTACCAGTGGTGGCCATTGAGAATACTGTAAGTAGTTGAATTCATTACGCCTCGACCGTCTAGTAGCTGGCTCGAATACCCCTTAAAAGCCACTATAAGGTAGCCTACCTCGTCATCTGCCCATCTCGTTTCGCTGATAGGGATCTGCCAGCTGGAGCGTATATCGTCCTGAAGCTCGTGGAACCACTGCTCCTGGTGGACCTTGCCAGAGAACATATTTAGTCAAGGTACCGAGTAGGCGGAACGGAGTTCCGCGCATCGCTGGACGAGTTGTGTTGCCCATTTAACCCCGACAGTGGGCGCTGTTGTTGAGGTGCCACTATCGAGCTCGGCAAGCAGTATATTCGCTATCCTGCGGACGTCAGCAACGCTGGGTGCATATCCACGAGAGTCCCAGTCCAGCATCCAATGTACTACGACCTCTTATTCTTGTTGAGTGAGTCTACGCATTGCCGCAGGCGTACCGCGCTGGGGAGCGACTCCTTGAGTCAGCGCGTCAACGTCGTGTGTGGCACCTCGTACGCGCGAGCCACGTGCTTAACGCGACCAAATTCGCCGTTTTGCAGGGCCTTGATGGCTGATTGAAGCCTGTCTTCTTGTTGTAATTGAGAATACCCATGGCGGCGGAGATAATTGATGGTAAAGGTGAGGTGATAGGCAATGGCAGAATTGCGACCCACTATCCCTCGTGGACCCCACTAGCCTATGAGGTATCACGTTACAGTCCTACATCGATGATTGGACAAAGTAGCGACAGAGACGGCATAAGGCACCCAGCCCTTGTCATGAAAGGCTAGAGCAAAGCCGTGCACCCGTCGGAACGAGTGTTCGAGGTCTATCGACGAGCCCGCGAGCCGTCAAGGTTCAAGCTGCGGGCGCGGCCCAGGTGTCCCCAGCGTCTGTCCCCGAGAGATTAGGATAAACTGATAAGCAGTTCACGATATGCAAAGTAGTCTGTTGCCCCATAATCGCCGGTTCGCCGAATTCAATCTGATCGCTTCGGTCAAAAATGCGGAGGATGGTTGATATTCGATATACTGCCAACCTGGACGCTATGATAACAGATGTATATATATTTGAAGACAATATGAGAACAGAAATGTGGGAGAATAGGCGATACAGCACCAATCGACTCGCACGCAGGGAGGAGTCTCTGGTTCAAGGCCATTCCAGCGCGATCGAAACAGATTGCTCGAATTGAGAGACTGGAAATCGAGGCCGAGTCGAGAGGAAAGCATCGAAACATCGGAATCAAAATGGCCGAAAAGACGGATTCCACGATGGTGAAGAGCGACTACCAGATCACTCTCGACACAGTGGTCCACGTGCAGGCGTCTCCAGAGGAAGAGGCGCAAGTGTTGAGGAAAGTCGATCTCATGTAAGGCGCCTTCTCACTCCAGCTCACCGTCCAACCATTGACCATGGACTTTCTCTAGCATTTTGCCGCTCATGGGCTTTGCATACATGCTGCAATTCATGGACAAGATCACAATTGGCAGTGCTAGCGTGCTCGGGATCATCGAGGATACGGTGTGGTGCTCTCAACCAGCTGCAGACCAACCTTCATTTCTGACTATTCACACCAGCATCTTCACGGAACCCAATTTTCCTGGGTCGCATCCATCTTCTACTTCGGCTATCTTTTCTGGTCCTACCCGGCCTCTTACCTGATGGTCCGACTGCCGTTGGGAAAATACCTTGCCGCCTCAGTGTACGTTATCTCCCCTGAAGTAAAGTCGACAAATACCTGACTTGCAAACCAGTACGATCTGGGGAACGATCTTGATGTGTCATGCAGCTTGCAACAGTTTCGCCAGCTTGGTGGTGGTACGCTTCCTACTAGGGGCGGCGGAAGCGGCGGTGACACCAGGATTCGGCCTCATCGTGGGCATGTTCTACACCAAGAAGGAGCAAGTCCTCCGGTACGTAACACGTCTTTGCCTCTGGATCGGCGGTATCTGACGTTCGTCACCTCTACAGTCAAAACCTGTGGGGATCCGGCTTTTGTATTGGCAACCTGATCAGCGGTCTTTGCGCCTACGGCGTGGGCAAGATCTCCACCAGTCACCTGGCACATTGGAGATTGCTGTTCCTGATCTTTGGAGCTGTCACGACTGCGTATTCGATCCCGCTCCTCCTGCTGCTGCCCGACTCGCCAGCCCAGACGCCCTTCCTCAACGCGCGCCAGAGACAAGTCGCCGTCCACCGGACCATCAGCAACAAGACGGGAGTCCTGGATGAAAACACATACAACAAAAGCCAGGTGTGGCAGGCTCTGAAAGACCCGCAAGCCTGGCTTCTGTCTGCCTTCATGCTGTGTATCTGCATTCCCAACGGAGCCCTGACCTCGGTAAGTCATCGAACGGCGCATCACCCAATCAATATACAGCGCTGACTTGTCCCGTCGAAACTATAGTTTGTCAATCTGATCGTATCCGGCTTCGGCTTTGCTCGGCTCGAATCCCTCCTCCTTCAAATGCCTACCGGTGTTCTCCAGATCATCATGATCACGGCTACCAGTATTTTCGCCGTCTACGTCAAGAACTGCAGATTGGTGCTGATGCTGTTTTGCTCGCTCGTGTCCCTGCTCGGGTGCGTTATGATGTATGCGGTTGATCCAGAGCATCGTGTTGGCAGACTGGTCGGCGTGTACTTGTCGTCCCAATTAGCCATCAACTTCCCACTCACCGTCAGCATCGTCGCCTCCAATGTTGCTGGTTTCACCAAGAAGGCCACCGTCTCCGCCATGATGTTCGTCTCTTATGCTCTGGGAAACATTATCGGCCCTCAGTTCTTTCGCACGTCCGAGGCACCGACATATCAGGTATGACATTACCCTCCTCAAGTCAATAACTGGTGCTAACTCGGCTGTCTCCAGACCGGTTTGAGATCAATGGTTTCAGGCATGTCCCTGGCCGTCCTCTTTGTCATCCTGCTGTGGTCCTACTACGTTTACGAAAACAAGCGAAGAGACAGGATTGCTCCTCTATCTGGCACTGCCGAGAACGCCGACGGAGAGGAGATTTCGAACTTGACTGATACCGAGAACCTTCAATTCCGGTACCTGCTATAATGGACATGGTGGTCGAAAAATAGGGAGAGTCTTCTGGAAACTGCAGGGTACAAATAGGGAAGGGTCTGGCCAGTGTATTAGACCTTATATTGCCAACACATGGTAGACAGTTCTTGCTATAAGGTAGCGGGGATGTGATTAATGGACTTCAGTCGGCGAAAAACAACCATCCTCGCCTATCTGCATCTGGATCACGCATTAAGTCCGTCTTGTGCCTCCAAAGCAGATGTACTATTGCGAGCCGGCTTGCTTCAAGTCTAGAGCGTCGTTCTGTGACCCTCACAAAATCTGGGAGCCAGCCGCGGTCAAAATACTTGTAGTCCACCGTATGAGCAAGCCAAGAAATTACGGCGAAGCGCTGTCTATGTCTAGCGCGACAATGTCAAACGCGCCGCGGTGAAGAAACTTGCAACTGCGTATCTAAGGCTGAATCAGGTTCAGCTTCTCAAGATCCTCGTGAATCTCCCCCTCGAGGTCAATCTGATGGTCGTCGCCATGCAACAAGCCGAGATAGTACGACAGGTCGCGTCCGTCGAATTCCCGGCTTGCGAAGCCGTTGCCCAAGAATTCAAACATGTTGAGGCGATTCAGATATTCGATGTTATAGTCCTCGAACCTGGGCGTTGAAAGCAGGTCCATGTACACGAGGCGCGAAGCTATGAATGCCTGTTAGCTTCGTCTCGACGCTGACCAGAGCAAGAAGAGCGACTCCAAAAGGACAAACGTACCTGGAAACATGGGCAGCGGACCGTCGACTTTTCCTTGCTTGAACCACGAACTACATCCCTACAGCACAAGAGGGTTAGCTTTTCCAATATATCTGACAAGACTGCTTCGAGCATGTTCGACGACCACCGTTCTGCACCGGCCACACGAGGAGGATCACTCACCGAGGTCCAGGCTGTCCTCTTCAGGAACAGTTGCGCATGTTCTCTAAACTGCTCGGCGATCTCAGGCTTGGGGGTCAGACTCTTGATCCGGTCTTTCTGCATCTTCTGAATAACCTGGATGATGTTGCCGGCGAGAGTCTCGATGATGGGCAGGAACGATCCGTGCCCAAGAGGGCCGTACGGGCCGCCCATCATGAAGTAATTAGGCACTTGTTCCAAATCAGCAATGGCCAACGTTGACAAGTCAGGGGTATTTCGTACTGTGTGAAACTCCGATGGAGAGATAGGAAGTGGCTTCCTTGGCCCACATTTTCGCGATGCTGTAGCCATTTGCCTCGACCGGGAATCTAGGGATCCAGCTGGTATTGAACCTGAGGGGCCGTTAGCAAACAGGTCTTAACCTCATCCAAACCAGACAGCCGTCGCGGAGGCTCCTCTTTGGAAGTCAAAGAGGCCATGACTCACCCTGTCGCACAAATGATAACGTCCACATCATGTTGCTGGCCTTCGCTGTCAACGAAGCCTTCGGCGTTGATCTCTTTCATGGGCGAAGTGAAGACCCGAACGTTGTCCTGATTCAGCGATTCGAGAAACCCGTTCCCGGGCTATCACGACCCGAGTCAGCCCTGCTCGCACTTCGCTGCAAATCACTCACCGTCGGCCTTCTGCACCCGACGCCAAAGTTCTTCGGAATCAACGCTTCGAGGAGCTCCGGTTTTGTCGGACCAAGCTTCTGCATCATTTCGTTCCGGGCAAACTGGAAGCCATGTCTCAGCACGTTCCGCCGTCTAATCATGGATTGATTTACCTCTCTGGCGCCTTCGGCCTCCTCGGTCCCATTCAAGATGAATTTGAATCTGACGTTGAGCTCGGATTCAATCATCTTCGAATACTTGAGGAACAGCTCGGGGTTCTCGGCGAATGCTTTTTGTTGTTCTGGAGTATCTGGAGCTAAAGTCAGCTTCAACCACCAACCAAGCGGGCATCCGGATCGCACTTACAGTGGAAGTTCGCTCCGTTCGGCCCCGCAAATCTCTGAGCGAACCCGGCCGTGATCCACGTCGGCGACCTGACCCACGAGTACAGCTGCTTCACCTGAGACGCGATCTTGGAGACAATCTGGATGCCGCTACTGCCGATGCCTATGACCGCGACGCGTTTACCAGTCAGGTCCAGCGAGGTGTCGTAGTTGGCGCTGTGCACGAGGCTGCCTTTGAACGAATGCAGGCCTTTGATATCGGGCCATTTCCAGTTGCTGCCACCGCCACAGCCGTATTAGCATGACTCGGATCGAATTGTCGAGATCGCAAGGAAACCAAGAAAGACGTACTTCAGAATCCCCCCTCCATTGACAAGCACGTTACACCGATCTACGAACTCGGTTCCGTCCGGTCGACGAACTTTTACCTCCCACTCTCCCTCCTCGGGCTGCCAATATGCGCCTACTACGGCATGTTCCAGCTTCACGTATTTTATCAGCCCGTGCTTGTCGACAACGTCCTTGAAGTACTGCCATATCTCAGGCGACTCGGAGTAGTACTGCGACCAATTCGGGTTTCGCTCCCACGTGAACTGATACGACGCCGAGGGAATGTCGCACGCACAGCCTGGGTATCTTGATCGACACGACAAGATCGAAAATCAGCCAACTTCACTGGTGACCCAAAGCCGACGCCTGGGACAAAGCTCCCCAAAGTGAGACGTGATGGATCCATGCCTACATACCTATTCTCGAGCCAAGTGCCCCCGACGTCCTTGTTCTTCTCATAGATCTGCAGGTCCACGTTCTTGCACCGCTCCTCGACGAACTTGGAGAAGGTGATGCCCGAGGCGCCGGCACCGATGTGGATGACCCTGATCTTGCGCGGCGTGTCGTATGGTTCTTCGAGGATCCGATATCCCCGCGCGTTCTGGACCATCCAGCCGCGCTCGTTGAAGACTTCGCCCGTCTCCGAGGACGAGAAGCCCTCTCCATCCTTGGACGGGGCCATGATTGTAAAGGAAAAGGCGGCGCGCGCAGAGCACGGTAGATGTCGAATATTGTCGCTTCGGTACGACTGACGCACTCGATCGAGCACTGACAACAATACAAAAAATAATCCGGGGGGCAAAAACAAACCCACGTTGCTGATGCTGAGCAGGAATTAAAAAGGGACGGGGTTCCAAACCACTGGGCAGTTATCACACCACCAGGCTGGTTACTTCTCTATTGATCTCATCCCAAGGCACGCAACGACGTCTGATAAACCCAAGCCCTTATTTGGAGGTAAGCCTCGGTTATGCACGTCCCTGGTCCCGAGTCACTGGTCCCGGTCTCGGTCTTGTCTCCAAAAGTCTCGTAATGCGGGGATCTACGAACGATGGTGGTGGTGAGAGATGATCAGTGGCGATGATGTGCTAAGCCGGATAACGGCACCGGGGGCAGTGCGCTGTAAGATGTACCTGTTGTCAAGTATTCCATGCGCTGTAAGGACTGTACGAGTACTGGGTACAGAGTAGGAAGGCGTAGGCATTGGTCACGCCCGCAAGGCTGACATGCAACTTCCCACTCGAATTTCCCCGAACTTTCCGGTGTGGATGGAACCTTGCTTGTTTCTTACCTCCGACTTGGAAAGAGGACGTCCCATTCACGGGTTGAAGGCTCGACCGATTGAGCGAGTCAGTCGATAGCTAGGGAGTCCTGTGTGGTTATGTATCGACTAGTGTAGTGCGGACGGTACATCCACAGTACATTTTCGGTACAGGAGGCATCCTACAGTCAGCGTGGCATCGCACAGAGGAATCTCTCGGGTCTCGGATCTCGGATCTCGAATCTCGAATCTCGAAAGGTCAAATGTCAAATCGTTCACCCTCACACCATTTCCCTTCAGACGCCGTGACGCGTAACGTGGAATTACGCGTCTCTATATACTTCTTACGCGGTCCGGGGTAGAGAGACTTGACTTAAACCCATTCCACACGACCACTCCTCCTGCTTGCCTCTCTGTCTGCAGTTCATGTTTCAGCACGAGTACTCTGAAGGTCGACTGTAGAGTCTTTCGCACAGAGCAATGACTCTAGGCTGGCCATGGCGTCGACTATGCTAATTACTGTTTATCTCAATTGTTGAGAGCGCCCTTCCGCCCAGGTTCCCGGAAGCACTGCCTTAATAACGAATGGACACCCAGTCACTAGATGCTAGATGCCGATGCTAGACAAGTACTCAAACCTTGACATCTGCTTCTCCCTTCTGTGAGACCTGCATGCCCGGCGCGGAGTCATCGCCCGCCTTCTCAACGACCGGTTTGTCGTCTTCAGACTGTTGCGCCGGTTCGGCCCCAGGTTTTGCCGCCCGAATGTCCTTCCACTCGACGCCAAATGCGAGGAAGAAAGCCAGGATTGCAGCCGCCACCGAGGCATACTGTAGGGGAATGGAGACGTCTTAGCCAAAATGGAACGGAAGAGGACTGAATATGACACCACGATCTGATGGGGATATTCGGGCAGGAAACAATCAGGCTGAAAGGGTAGAAAACTTACAAAAACATTCGTGATTGCCTTGTTGTACGCCCACAGCACGAGCTGCAGCTTCGAGGGGAATGAATTCATTGTGGCCCTCCGAGCATCCCCAGACCCGGCATCGAGCAAAAGCTGCACTTGCTGCTGGTTGAGGCCTGCGTGCGACTTGAGCGACCTGACGAGCTGGTTTTGAAAAACTGCGAGGGCGATGCTCTGGAACACTGCCGAGCCGAAGTACTGGAAGAAAGCGATGGTCGAGAGCCCGACGGGGATTTGCCGGGGTCGAGATGCTAGGACGGCCTGCACGGCGAGGAGAGGGCTTTGCATCCCGACACCACCCAAGCCTTGAAAGACAAGGTACGTGATCCATTTGGCGTGGCCGGTCGATATGCTGAGAGTGGTATACAGGCCTGAGGCGATGGCCATGAATATCATGCTGACGAAAAACCAAGGATTGTAGGAACCCGTGCGATTCACTGTTCACGACCATTAGCTTTGAAGCTCTCACGTCTCGGTTGCAGACATTGACTTACCGATCACACCTGAAATGGTGACGGCGAGAATTTGAGAGATAGCGGCCGGAAGGGTCATGACGCCGCTGTGCAGTGGCGTGGCGTCTTTGATGACCTGGAACCACTCGGGTATGTAATAGACGTTGATGATATAGGTGCCCATCATGAAGCCGCTATAGAGGCAGCTCAGGAGGATGGACCGTTGAAGCACGACGGAGAACGGAATCATGGCGTCGTCGCCCTTGTGCCACTCCCACACCAGGAACGCCGTTGCTAGTCCGACGGCTCCGCACAAAAGTCCGATGACCATGGCCGACTTCCATGGGTACTGGTGACCTCCCCATTGCAGAGCCAGGAGGGCCATGACAATGGTGGGAATGAAAAGGGCACAGCCCACGACATCGAGCTTGAGGATCTTCTCCCACAAAGGCTCCTTGTCAGAATCTCGCACAGGTGGTCTGAAGAACAAGGCCAAGGCAACCAGTGTTACCGCGCCGATTGGTAGATTGATGTAGAAGCACCATCTCCACGAGACCCTTGTTGTCAAGGCTCCTCCAATGACCGGGCCGGTGATGATGGCCAGCCCAAAGAGTGACGACAGCACGGCGGTGTGCAGAGCTCTTTTGGAAAGGGGAGCCACCATGGCCAGGATTGACAGAGAGCCGGAGAATATTCCTGCTGCACCGACGCCAGTGACGGCCCGGGCACATATGAACATGTTGGAGCTAGTAGCAACAGCGCACAGAAGTGAGCCAAGGAGGAAGATGCCGACGAAGACGAAGTAGGCCCATTTCAGCGAGAAGTTGGCATAGATATTCCCAGACAGGGGCTGCAATGAGCAGAGGCACAGAGGGTAAGCCGCCGCATACCAGCCGATGTCCGTGGTGGCATGGAACTGCACTGTTATAGCCGGAATTGCCTGGTCCGCAAGTCAGCTGTGGCAAGAGCCTCTTGGGGTAAAAAGTCATACGGTAGAGATAATTGATACATCAAGCGCAAAGAGAAAAATGGCCAGACCGATGCCAGTAAGAACAAGGTAGAGCTGTGAGCCGGTAAGGTGGTGGTCTGTCTCCAAGACTGGGGCCTGGGCAATTGGTGGCTTTTCCAAGTCAGACGTTATGCTGTCAGAACCTGAAACTGGCGTCTCGATGGTAGATCGGATTTCCTTTTCGGCGGACATGTCGTGGTCTAGCATCTGCTCATCCGAACACCCCCCCCCCCCAGTACAAAGCAGCAAACGATTGGAAGAATACGGAATGAGTGCCACAGGGAAAGGACACAGTTAGGACACACACGGGAGAACGAATGTGTACATATATCTGAGAGAGCGACACCTCTCTTCTTTGTAGCCTGGTGCCCCTTGTAAACAAATCTCGGAAACCACCGTCGTAAAGCTGAAGCGGATGGAGTCAGGCATGATCGGGTGCCGTGCCCGTTCGCCAGCACGGCCAGTGGCGAAACGATGCATTAATACTGGAGGAGCAGAGTGAAGAATCTCGCGCTTTGCCATATCTCTCCACGCCAATGCCTTTGGTACAGGTCGGTGGGCAGGAGGCAGGAGGCAGGAGGCACGGGGAAGTAGAGCGGGCAAGAAACGGCCCGGTTCCACCAATTTCCTCCGGCTCTGCCTGCGCATTGGCCCGCCGTTGGGCCCAAGCTTTTCCGCTGGACATCGCCCATTGGATCGATCAACGAGCCTAATGCACGAACGGAGGCGTTGATCTCCTGGCCGTTCATGACCAGGCACCCAGTGTATTTATCACCCTTCGCCGTCCCTTCCCGTTTCAATCTGCTGCGGGAATTGCTGCCCGGAGCGGTGATGAATGCCGTCGACGATGCTCAGTCGAGACGGAGGGCCTGTGTCCGGTGCGCTACTGCAAAGGCGAGATGCACCTTCAACGGTACCGAAGGCTGTGATCGATGTCGGAGGCTGAAAAGGGAGTGTATTCTCGAGGAGACCCCGCGACGCAAGCGGGAGAAGCAGTCCACGAGAGTCAAGGCGCTGGAGGAAAAGGTCAACACCCTTCTCTCCTTGCTGGGCCCCGAGAAGGTTCCTGTGGCCAGTGCAAAGGTTGTGGCCATAGACGCCAGGACGCCGGCTCCCACAGAAGATGGCTATTCCCCCTTGTGCCGGAGTGCCAACAGTGCCACAGCACCGCCGTCAGTGGAAGAGGGCAGACGGTCCGATGTCATCGACCACGGCCTGCTCAACATGTCAACTGCCGACGCTCTGTTGAGCAAGTACAAGCGCGTACACTCGACATACTTCCCTTTTGTCATTGTGGCTCCGCAGACTGACGCGGCGACCCTCCGGACACAATCTCCAGTGCTCTTCCTGGCTATCATGACGACTTGTCTCGAAGGGGACCACATGCTGCAAAGAAGGCTGGGAGTCGAACTCAAGAAGGTCCTTTGCGAACGAGTCATGATCGGTAATGAGAGGGACCTGGGCTTGTTGCAGGGTCTGCTCGTTTTGGTGGCGTGGAACCATTTCCATTTCAGTCCCATGAGCAAACAGCTGTTCATGCTTCTGCAAATGGCCGTCGGGCTTGTCACAGACCTCGACCTGGACAGGTGTCCCGCGCATCGCGATCAGAGGGTTGCCAGTCACCTCTGCCTCACTACCTCCAACCCGAGCCAACTAGGTCAGGGGAAGTACCCGGTCCAGTGTCGAAGGTCATCAGCTGAGATCCGCGCCCTCCTGGGTTGCTTCTACCTTTGCTCGTCGTAAGTGCGCGCATCATCTTCTGGCTTGACTTGTTGCTCACCGACATAGGATGGCGATGTTGCGGAAAGAGCTGGCCATGAGACATACCAAGTGGATTGACAACTGCTGCCACATTCTCGAGGCTGAGCAGGAAGCGCCAACCGACATATACGTGACAGCCCTCGTCAACACTAGATGTCTCGTCCAAAGTGTCGGCGAGAGGTTCTCATACGACGACATCACTCTTGTCCGACTTCAGAACGATGTTGTGATCAACATGTCTCTTAACGGCTTCAAGAAAGCAGTCACCGAGCTTGAGGCTGGTCCTGCCTTTTCGCCCACCCGGGCAAATTGTGAGTCCACGCACGCTTCCATGGCGCCGATAGAGAAGGCCACGACGACCTCTTGCCCTGCTGACGGACGAGAATGTTCCAGATAGCCTCCTCGCCGAGTTGAAAGCCCTGCCGATCATCATCCACGAAGTAGCACTCTACCGCGACTGGGCCAATGCGCCTTCATCTCCTTCCTCCCACAGCTCGCACTTATGGGATCTCCTGACCTCGTGCCGCGAGTTCCTGAACTTCGTCCTATCCGTACCAAGTGAATCCGTGATCCATCTGCCTTCCACAATCTTCAACCTCCTCCCCTACGCGCTTATCGTCCTGTCGACAGTCTCCCGCCTACCTCCCACAAGCGGATGGGACAGCGCGATTGCGAAACGCGAAGCCGACGCCACCACCTTGGGCCTGCGCATCAAGGCAAAATTCGGGGACGAGCTCACCAAGACGGGTCCCGACGTGAGCATCGAACAGAAGGACGTGTGGCAATACTTTTCGCGCGGCATAGGCGGGCTGGTCGCGTGGCATCAACGATGCGAGATGTCGAGCAGCGCCGCCGGGGAATCCGAACTCGAGGTTCCACTGAGTTCTCCGTCGGGGGTGATCAATTGCGGCGTGGCGGACGCTATGAACGCTTTCGTGTCGATGCGGATTCGCAACCTCGCGCCTCTGAACTTTGGCAACTTGGTCCAGGACCATATGACGGCCAACGTGGCGAGTGGCCATGATGCAGGCCGGGGGGAGACGCAGCCGGATGCCATGATGAATTTGTGGGACGACGAGGCGTGGCAGTCGATTTTGGACGACTTTTCGATGTTCCCTACCACGGCGGGTTTTCCAGTCGGGCAATAACGGCAAGAGATAATGAAAATAGCCTGCCTTGCCTATGGGGCGTTATTCACGACGACTTGTGTCAGGGAATGGCGCTCTCAGCATCAACGGGTGCACTGCTCCGGCCCCCAATGACCAGCAAGGGCACACGTCGTGCCTACAGTAGAATGGAGTTTGATCCTGTCATTGCCCTATCCTACAGCCCTACGGCCTTGCCTACAGTCTCGCGCACGATCCTCCAATACCTCGTGGGATCAACGCTCACATGGTTCACATGTGGACTCCCCATGAACCCTTCCAGCCTAACAAGGTCAATGACATCTGTCCTGCCGTTTCGTGAATCGTCCAAGGCATTTCTCAATGCCTGCCTCGCTTCTTCAGCATGCTCAACAACACCCTGCCATGGGATCATGTCATCCCTGGTGCTGTAGATATACGTCCTGGGCACCGCCTCAGCAGCATTGCCCCCGCTTACACTTGGACAGGAAGCATTGGTCTTGCCCACCTTTATCAAAAAAGGGCCGTGCACATTATTTAGGCACCTCCAAAGCTTACTCGGCATGTTCTCGGAAATCCCCAGCATGTGGATGGACAAGATCGAAGCTATCGTAGCGTAAGCGATTGGCGTAAAGAGCAGCCGTAAAAGAATGGCTGTTTTTGGGACCGGCATCAGGGCTAACTTGACGCCGATCTGGAAGTCTGCGCGGCCAGGACAGGAGTCAAGGATGATGGCGGAGACTGGAAGTTCTGCTGGCAGCCGTGCTTGGGGAGATGATGGAGAGGTGCTTGCCCGGCCGTCGCGGTATGCTTGAGCAAGCTGGACCAAACTATGGGCGCCACCGTTGGAGAAGGCGTGAACAAGGATGACGGGTGATTTCCTTCCTGGCCCTCCCGCTCCGCTAAATGTGTTAGTCTCCAAGAAAGCTTCCATCGCAGTGACAGTCGGTTTGAGTCTATCCATTTGGACTCTGTCCGGCGTCCAAATCATATTTGCAAGGTTGTTCTGGAGTAATAGGATCTGGGCTCGCGGATATGTGGCCTGATATTTGATGATGTATTTCAATATGTGCTTGGGAGCCGCGAAAGCCCACGCGCAAAAGATGATAAGATCGGGTTGGGCGGTTGGGGGGATGGTGGGTGAGCTAACAAGACTCCCACAGTCTGGGGGTTTATACCAGTGTTGTCCATCATTCAATTCGACGAAGTCAGAAAGAGATGCCGTCGGGATTGTTTTTTCAGGCATGAGGAAGTCCTTGGTGAGGCTAAGTGACCTCCGAGCAGCAAGGCCCTCAGCTAGGGTAGATATATGCCCGAGTTGCTGGCAGACTGAGTCTTGCACCAGGCAGCAGTGTCACGAATTCCTCCAGCCACGGAAACTCACATGCCGCTACCCTGACCGAGGACAACATGTGTCCATGGTGAGGTACCTCGCTAGAGGCCATTGAGCTTTGATGTCTCCCGCGGCCTTGGGAAGACAACAGCACATGCGCTCAGGCAGGTTCTCTCCAACCTCGGCTTTATATCATGACGGTGAAACAGAGTTTGTTTAGTAAGGGCCGGAGATTGAGGAATCAGGAACATATGTACATATCTTCACAGCCCGCGCCATAGGAGCAGTAGATGGCATTGGAGGAACAGATGTGCCGCTTGAGGTGATCCGAAGCCGCATACGAAATACGAGGAACACGAGAAGGGACCGACCTCGGCCAAGTGTGGGCCTGAGATTGATAGTAGGGTTTTAACTTGGTGCTGCATGCGTGGATCGTAATGGCGAATCATAACTCATGCTCTTCCATAGGTGTGAGACCTGCACGGAGCAGGGGTCTGTTGCAGCTGGCCAGGTAAGCTCACCTTGGCGTGAATAGCAGCATAACATCAGGATGCCTGTCGGATAAATCGCCTCTGTGCAACTGTCGTGACAGTCAACTAGGCCCATATTGGCTTCGTAGCCGGGCCGACACCGTCTATTCAACACCAGGCGTACTTCTCCTTGGCTAGCCATACGACATCCTCGTCAGGCCCAGCAGTCCATCGCAGACTGCATAAATGCTCCTTGTCCCGAGTTATGATTTCCACCTTACCTTGCTCTTTCGTCCGCAGTCTCTGAGCCGAAGCGACTACGAGATCAGAAGGGTCCCATACTTCAACCCCACTGCCCATTTCCCATTCATGTGCCTCAAGCTGGGCCCTCGCCAAGAGAGCGGCCATCGCAGTCTCAGCCTCTTGCGAACCCTGGATTGAAGGCGGAACCAGGGTGTGGAGGACATGCAGTTGCCAGTCCGACTTCTTGGCTGCATAGACGCGACACCAGATCAAGGCGAGACCAGTTGATCGGTGAACAGCTCCCTTTACTTCCGGAAAGGGCTTTCCCATGACCTTTGTCTGAAACTCATCTCGAGCGAAATGCCACTCGAGGTGTTCCAAGTCGGGACGTATGGCGACGTATATTTTGCCCGGCCCTGCCTTGGAAATCTCCCGTAACCGATTTTCAACGTACTCGGCGGCTGGGATCGACTTCAGATCCTCCAATGACAGGTCTTCCACGGCTGGGAGCCCAGAACTGGACCGTTCATATGTCACTCGATTTATCTGTTGCAGGTGGATATGGGTAGATGGGAAAACTTTCCACCCAAATCTGGCATAGAAAGTCTGCCCGATATCTGAGAATAGCACCGAAAATTGATTTATCGCACCATTGAGCTGCTGCCAGGTCTCCAGTCTCTTGCCTAGCTCTGCCATCATGCGGGAAGCATAACCTTTGCCCCGATGTTCCGGTCGATTATACACCGAAGCGATACCATGCGCCTGGATCTTCTCAACAACCCCGTCCCGAGCAAGATAGGCATGGATCGGGATACTCTCACAGCTGGCCAATATAGGTCTTGATCCATCAGTGTTTTTGGGTAGTGAGTCGGTTGTCAAAATCCACCCAGTGATGCGGCCATCTCTTGTCAAATCAACGGCCTGTAGGATATCTTCGCGCCGAAGGTATTGTTCGATGGTCAATGGCCCCTTCCACTCGTCAGCGTTGAGGTATGCGGTCTGAACGTACTCGAGGAGTGTGGCCGGCTCGAGCTTTAGAGATGCGGATTGAGCAGAGGGTAGAGAGTCCGCATCGATGACAGGAGGCTGGGATGTCGAGAGGGATGCAAAAGAGTGAGCATTTGTTGGGGCCATAGTGCCTGCTGCTGGCCGTCTCTGTGCTAGTAAGTGGATAGTTGCCTAGATGATGTCTGTAAGTAGCAGCGCAGTCTGATCCAAGCTACATGAAAAGTTTGCGCACCACCTGTCACAAGGCGTGTCTGTACCTACAGTCAAGAATAGCCAAAACAGGATTAGCAACGACCTCTCATAGACAATAAATCCGGAGGAACATGAAGCTCCGTAGGACAGGTGGTCTTTGACACAGACCGCCGGTCACTGTACCGAAGGTGAACATCAAGGACATGTCATCAATGTGGAGTACATTTAGCCGACAAGGACCCGCCGTCGCGATATATGTGCCATGGCCACCTTGCATCCATGCGTCTATCTCAATCGCGAAGTCGGTTCTCAGTTTGAATGTTGAAGAATACAAACACCCCCAGACCATTTCTCGCAAGACAGATTTCCAAGTGGCCGCGGTGGCAGCTGTTGCATAATATGCTCCTGCTGACCGGTCAGTGGCGGTGGCAGTACCGATTGCACGGTCTCCATTTCATCCCCCCTCATGCAGCAGCGATATCTTCAGATGTCGGACGCAACTACTCCCCATAAGTTGCTCAACTGAGCAGTCAAAGCATTGCACTGAGTGTACAGGTGGCGGTCGACTAGATTAGATCTGACAGAGTCCTGGCAGTCCTAGAACTTCACTGTCCCCCCATCTCGCTGTCCACCGACGACGTCACTATATCGACAATGCCGGACCTACAACAGAGAAGAACTAAACAATAACAAAAGGCATCCAAACTGTCTGCCTCTCCCTCTTGCGGCAGAATTTCTGCCTTCTTCTGCCTTCTCACTTTCACGACACTTGACACTCACTTCCTTCTCAGCCTTTACCTTTAGGCATCCCCTGTGTCGTACCATTCGCCACAACCGCCTCGACAGACGGTGACAGTACTTTGTTTCATTCTTCCTTCAGGTCTCTTGTCCACCCTTGACATCAGCTTCTTGCAGCGATCGCCTTCTACTCCCTCTCCGTACCACTCATCTCATGGTTTCAGACTGTCACCTCTGAACAAACTGTGAACCTCAACGGTTCAGCTCGACATCCAACATGGCGTACGAGCCTATGGGCCCTGGGTAAGTGATGACTGCTAGAAGTTGTCCCCATTGCAAAATCACGCTTGTTGCCTTGGACTGCTCCATCATCAGCCATCCTGGCGACAAATCGTCGAGGCCATTCTCACTCCAGTTTAATCCGATCATCTCCACGAATCTTCTAAAGCTGACAGTCTGAATTATAGATGGAAGGAAGTTCCTCGGGATCTCAATGACCTTCCAAACACTACTGTGTATCGATCTCCTCGCCGAGTACGGGAGGCCCTTGAAGAACGGAACCAACCCGTCATCGAAGTGTCCGACGATGACGAGACCGACGTTGGTCAGCCTGCACAAGTCCCGCCTGCTCAGCAAGTTCATACCGAAGTCAACAGAGAGGTCATTGCAATCGACTCAGCCAGCGATGCTGATGGTTCGGATATGGATGTCGTCATCCTGCCTCCTCCCCTCACTCACAAGCGATCGCGAGTGGATGGCAGCTCCCAAGGCGGATCTCCTCGTACAGCAGCTCGAAATAACATGAAACGCCGCGCCCCTCCAGTTGATCCACCCGGCTTGGTGGGCACAGCTTCACTGCAGGAGTTACAGGTCAGACGGGATGCACTGGCTGCCGAGTTGCAGCTCAGAGGTGATGCAACGCAACTCAGACGTGATGAGCTGGCTCCCAACTTACAAGTCAGACTCGATGCACTAGCACCCAATTTTCAACTCGGACGTGATGCTCTAGCTCGAGGCTTACGACTTGGACGTGAGGCATTGGCTCCCGACTTTCAACTCAGACGTGATGCAGTGGCTGCCGAACCACAATTCGGTCGGGATGCACTGCAAGTCGGACGCGATGCTCTGGTTCCCAACTTACAAGCCCCACACCCTACCTGGCCTCCCACTGGTATCCCGCCCGACACACTCCTCACTCCCTCCGGTCCAAGCCATTCTACGCATCGCAAGTCAACGTCTTCCAAGAAGAAGAAAGAATCCGAACAAGCACCCTACTATGTCGATGGCCGGCTCGAAGCTAAGATGTATCGGGGACCTGGCTATGAACATTTCCCAGTGGCGCTCGGCACCGTAGAAGGCCATCAGGAGCTGTGTGACAAGTGGGATAACGATCTGGCTGCGAAGAGACAAAAGAGACTGGCGAAGCTACAACGAGAACAGAGGTTAACCTACACAATCTATGACAGCGAGTCAGGCTCTGATGACGAGTTTGAAGTCGAACACAGCGCCGCATTTGAGAAACGCTGTCTTGACAGTGTGGTTGAGGTTTTTCCTGACATTGAACGCGCCTTCATTCAGAAGAGAATTCGAGATGAACCCGCAAAGTCACAGGACGCTGAAAATGACGACGAAGGTCTCATTATTCTGGGACCGCCGTCTCTTGCGGAGAAAATCATCTCCGAAGTTCTTGAAACGCAGTCTTATCCGAAAGAGCGCGCTTCCAATGCCACGGCCAGTGGAAAGGGCTCAGCCGTTGATGATACAGGGATCACTGTTACATGGAACCGAGCGCTTCCGAAAGACGACATGTACATCAAAGACGCTACCATCCTGATCGCGAAGCATTTCCCACACGTCCCGAGCCACTTTGTCGGCGCGATGGTGAAAGAGAAAAAGTCAATCTTCGATACTTACCTCGCTATTCATGAGTTGGAAGACCAGTACTACACGGTTAATCCGAAACCTTACGCACGTCGAAAGCAACCAAGATCCGACCTTGAGAAAAAGTATCTGTTGAAGGCCAGCGACCGCCGCATTCCAGCAGAGTATGCAAACCGTGTGAATGAACTGCAAGCCGCGAAACAGCATGTCACGCGTGAAGCGATCAAAGATGCGGCGAAGAAGGCAAAGGAGGAAGCCGAGGCGTTGAACTTGGCCGAACATATCAAGTCTGGCGCCATTATGGAGTGTCAATGCTGCTACGACGTCCAGGTACCTCTCAACCGCATTGTGCCTTGCACCGCAGAGGTTCCGCACAATTTCTGCTTCACGTGTGTAGAAGGCCTGGCCGATACACAAGTCGGTATGTTGCAACATGAGATGCTTTGCATGGACGACAGTGGGTGTGATGCAAAGCTTTCCCGTGAAGACATCGGCAGAGCAATCCCTATCACCACCTTCGATCGGCTGGAGCTCAACCAACAGCAAGCTGAAATCATGGCCGCCAACATTGAAGGCCTCGAACAGTGCCCCTGCTGCGAGTACAAGGCCATCTGCGGAGATATCAAGGAAGAGCCTGTCTTCTTCTGTCAGAATCCAGAGTGTTCTCGTGCTACCTGCAGACAATGCAAAAAGGACCACCATGCACCAAAGACTTGTGAACAAGCCAGTGAGGACAAGGTCTTGTCGGCACGACATCTGGTTGAAGAAGCCCGATCAGACGCTATCATACGGACGTGTCGAAAATGCAGTGCGAGAATCCTCAAGGATTTTGGTTGCAACAAGATGTATTGCACACGATGCGGCAGCAGCTTCTGTTATAACTGTAACGACGACATAACCGACTTCCCTGGTGGTTCCTACAATCATTTCGGGCAGAAGTGCATCCTCTATGACAAGCCAGGTGTTGATAGGCATGAAAAGGAGGCCCGCGAAGCTGAGAGGGAAGCTATCTCCAAAGCCAAAGCGATGGATGCCGATTTAGACGAAAGCCAGTTGCGGATCATCCACCCCATCGACAGCGAAACCAATCCACGCACTGCTGCCATGCAAAACCTCCTGGATCATCCTGCCGGTGGCGTCTTCATGCGCGACATCAACAATCGTGCTCTGCGGATGAACAACCGACAATTGCACCTGCAGAACATGCAGGCACGTCTCGAGGGGCTGGAGGCGCGGCGCCCAGATCGTGAGATTGGGCATATTCTGGCGGAGGCACGTGCTATGACGGGCGCATTTGGCATGGACAATATCCCACCTCCCGAGGTCAGATTGCAGCAGCTTCGGCAGCTGCAAGAGCTGCAGAGACGGGCGCAGCGACACCGTTGAGGGGTCGCGGCGCGCAATGGGCGCCAACAGCATGATCAAGTCGGGTGGACGCGGCGGCGACACAGCATCATGTTGTCGCCGCCGCGGGCGCCATGGACATTTGGCGGCTGTTGGCCCCTTGCCTCTTTGTCGACGTCGCGGGCGCCAGCGACATCCAGCGTCGTTGGCGACGTGTCCAATGACAGCATTTTGACGATGACAGAGCGCCACGAACAAAGTGGCTTGGACACTTGGAGTTTTTGTGTACTTCAGATAGAACAGGAATAAGCAGCTGGTTGTAGATGATCCGCTCCCTTCGCTCTGCTTGTCACATGGTTTCGTGATTCTTCGCGGTTGGTCGCGATGCGTAGAAATTGTCTCTTGACGTCACTTGACAAGCCCCGAGGTCAAAGTTATCTGCGCTCCTTGTTCATTGATGAGGCGCCACAAAGGCCGTCAACGGCCTGGCCTGCAGCCATTAGTACTCGACGTCTGATGATTTGAGCTTCTAGCCCCTCATGGCGAAGTTGCAGGCTGCGACGGTGTCTCGAGTGCCCGTCAATCGAAAGCGAAAGCGAGCGCCCAACGACAGTGAACCGCAGTCCATCGACGCTGACTCGGTTGCCACGACGTCGACAACGACCACGGTACCAACGAAGGACTATGATGGGGGTGCTAGGCCCAGACCAACCAAGGCATCTTCGAAGCCAGCAATGCTGCGGCGGAATTCCTCCTCAAACCTGGTTGAAACTCAGATCGCGTGGCCGGAGCACTTCAAGTACCTCTCCCAACTACACCGCGCCTTGAATCTGGTCTACACCTTCTGTTGCACCAGGAAGCATTTCGCGACGACATGGGACAACATCAAGGCTGCGGTAGAAAGTCATATCAAGAGGCCGCTGGTTGAGGACGATGTGGCGCAGGTAAAGGCCTTGGTACCTCGAGCAATCAACTTTGCATACGTGGATGAAGAACACCTGCTCGTCACGTTGATGGGTGAAGACGATGGTGTCAAGGGTGGCAGGGCAGAACATTTTCGATCTCTGCAAGAAGACGAGAGCGGGCCAAAAGACCTGCCAGGAGAAGCCAAGGAGCTGCTCTTGTTCGAATTCATCGATGGCGATCTGAAGAGACAGGTCGTCGACCCGAAAACAGGGCAGCCGACGAAGGCTACGAACAAGTTACGCAATGAAGATCTCAAGATGCCTGTGTTCAGCCAGAAGTCCATGCTTAAGCTCATCGAGAAGCGCGATGCCAAATTCACGTCCGCTGTCAATTCATTCCTCAACCAGTGTGCCGAAGAGCAAACGGATGCGGTCGCGAAGATTATGGAGATAAAACAACAATACCTTCCCTATCCCTCCACAAGTCGCCACACAACCCCGGCCCCGCAGATTGACAGCTTGCCCAAGGTGATCCCGAAAAACCGGAAGTCCATCTCAGAAATTGTTAAGGAAATCAGCGAATTGGAGTGGTATACTCACCAAATCGTGCCCGATGGGCATCGCGTCTTCGATCCCCAACCAGCCATATACGGCGATCTGAACTTCCCAATGTCCCAAAACCTAGTCAACGCGCTTTACAACTGCAAAAACATCACCCAGCTCTATGCCCACCAAGCCGAAGCAATCAATAACTTGCACGACGGTCATCATGTTATTGTGTCCACTTCAACAAGCTCAGGCAAGTCGCTGATCTACCAGATCCCAATGCTTCACGAACTCGAAAAGGATCCTGAGAGTCGAGGCTTGTACATCTTCCCGACCAAGGCGCTGGCGCAGGATCAGAGGAGAAGTCTGAAAGAGCTGCTGAAGTACATTCCTGGTTTGGAACATACCATCGTCGAAACCTTCGACGGGGACACGCCGATGAGGGAACGAAATCAAATCCGGGACGAGGGTCGAATCATCTTCACAAACCCCGACATGTTGCATATCACAATCCTGCCGCAGGAGAGCGGGTGGAGAACATTTCTTCAGAACTTGAAGTACGTTGTTGTTGACGAACTGCACGTGTACAACGGTCTCTTCGGCGCCCACGTAGCATTCATCATGCGTCGCCTGCGACGAATATGTGCCGCAGTGGGAAATCGCAAGGTCAAATTTATCTCGTGTTCCGCCACAGTGGCGAACCCAGAAGAACACATGAAGACGATCTTCGGCGTGGATAAAGTCAAGCTGACGGATTTTGATGGTTCGCCGTCTGGGAGAAAGGAGTTCATCTGCTGGAATACACCGTTCAAAGACCCAGGTGACAGTTCCTCGGGTCGAGGCGACGCCTTTGCTGAGACTGCGCGGCTGATCTGTCAACTCATATTACGCGGTGTCCGAACCATTGCTTTCTGTCGCGTGAGGAAGCAGTGTGAAGTCCTGCTCGCAGCAGTCAAGACCGAGTTCACCAACCTCGAGAGGTCAGAATGTGCCGCACTGGTCATGGGCTATAGAGGCGGCTACTCAGCCCAAGACCGCCGGCGTATCGAATCAGAGATGTTCAGCGGAAAACTCATGGGCATTATCGCCACCTCAGCGCTCGAACTAGGTGTGGACATTGGCTCTCTCGACGCCGTCGTCACAATGGGCTTCCCCTACACGATCGCCAACCTGCGACAACAAAGTGGTCGAGCTGGACGACGAAATCGGGATTCCCTTTCCGTTTTGGTTGGCGATTGTTTCGCCGTGGATCAATATTACATGCAAAACCCGGATGAGATCTTCACTAAACCCAACTGCGAATTGCAGGTCGACTTGACAAATGAACTCGTCGTAGAAGGGCACATCCAATGCGCCGCGTTCGAAATGCCCGTCAGGCCCGACGAAGACGAGAAGTACCTAGGGAAGATGGTGACAGAAATATGCGCGGACCGACTCACGTACGACCCGATGGGATTCTATCACTGCAATGCGCGGTTTCGGCCCTTCCCGTCACGGTGCGTGGCAATAAGAGATACCGAAGAGGATCATTTTGCAGTCATCGACATTACGCACGGTCGAAATATTGTGCTCGAGGAAGTCGAAGCGTCGCGCGCTTTCTTCACGCTCTACGACGGCGGCATCTTCCTGCACCAGGGCCGAACATACATAGTCAAGGAGTTCTCGCCCGAACGCAAGATGGCACGCGTGCAGCTCGTCAAAGTCGACTGGACAACCCAGCAGCGCGACTACACCGACGTCGACCCCATCGAGACGGAACAAGTTCGGCGCGTCTCCGCCACGTCACTCACGAAAGCATACTTCGGGCGCATCAAGGTGCACGCCGTAGTATTTGGGTTTTTCAAAGTCGATCAGAAGGGCCGCATCTTAGATGCTGTAGCAGTAGACAATCCTCCTATCATCATCCACTCAAAGGGCCTGTGGCTCGATGTGCCCAAACACGCGCTCCAAATCCTCCAACAGAAGCGCTTAAATCTGGCGGCAGCGATCCATGCGGCAGAACACGCCGTCATGAGTCTCATGCCGCAATTCGTGGTCAGCATGCCCGGCGATGTGCGCACGGAGTGCAAGAACGCGCTGAAGGAGTTTGCGAAGAAAGAGACGCGACGCAAACGCCCCGCGAGACTGACGTTTTATGATGCTAAAGGCGGGCCTGCGGGGAGTGGGATCGCGGCCAAGGCGTTTGAATTCGTCGATAGCTTGCTGGAGAGGGCGGTCCGGCGGGTTGCGGCCTGTCATTGTCTGGATGGCTGCACCGAGTGTATTTGCGATGAGCGGTGTAAAGAGAAAAATACGGTCATGAGCAAAGCGGGGGCGGAGGTGATCTTGAAGAGCCTGCTCGGCGTGGAGATTGATGTGGATGCGTTGCCCGAGGGGGAAGAGGAGAGAGTTCCTGCCGGGGTTGAGACCGTCGTGTTCGCGACCGAGGTCATGGGACGGGACGGACGGAGGGTGGTCGAACGCGAGAGCGTGATTGTGAAGAAGGAGAAGAGTGACGAAGATGCAATAGTCATCAAGGATGAGGAATGATTAAGAAAGCACGACCGAGATTTCTCTTTCATGCGAATGAACACTGCATCATAGAAGTGGGATGAGTAACCCACCGACACGATTGAATGCTGAACGTCGACGAATCCATGCATGCGCTGTCTACCTCTCTATCGTTGACGTGTGGATCTTTTATCATCTCATTTCCTTTGTGCCAATCCTATCGCCAGTTCTACCTCGCACCCCCATCCAACGCCCTCGTAGCATGCTTGACAAATGCCTCGGCCTCCCTTCGCACACTCTCCACATTCACGCCGCCACTCCCGTACGCCCTCGCGATGGCAGCTTGAACCTCTTCATCGCCCAACACACTCTCATCGCCCTCCATCGCCACCACGGTCCGCCAGTACTCATCATCCGCGGCCTTCAAGCCGGGATTCCTCACCACCGCATTCCTGGCAATACTGTAGGCGCGGAGATTCGTCCCCGCCATCTGCAACGCCAGGGTCGCCTGGGTGAGCGTTTCTTCGGTCCTTCGCCTGCTAAGCTCTGGATCGACGTCCGGCGCATTCGAGGTCGCCAGCGAGGGGAACAGATAGAACCGACGTGTCGCAGAGGCGTACATGAGAAACGCGACGCCCGCGTCGAACGCCATGAGCACCAAATACCGGATCGAGGACCCAATCCAGAATGTCCCCGCCGGGGCGGTCGTGCTTGGCGACACCGGGGGCGCGTACGTGGCTGTGAGGAAGACGTCCAGTGCGGCGAGAACGAGCGCGGAGACCACGGCGCTGTGCCGCCATGTGCTGGCTTCGTAGCCGGAGACAGTCTCCGAGGTGGCGAGCCCGAGGATGAGAGTATGAAACAGGTGCGGAAGAAGGGCGTTCGTGGGGAGATAGTACAGAAGATAGGACAGCGGGTCGTCGGGGTGGCAGAATTGGCAGGCCAGCAGGGTCGAGGGGCCGAAGCGGAGGTACAGTTGGCGGAGACTACAGTATCGTTCAATCACCAATCATGAATCATCAAGCATCAAGCATCAACAGTTCATATGTGTCTGCATGCGTAGCAGAAAATCACAGGAAAAGTGGAGGAGGAGAGATAACTTACGCCGGCGACGTGAGCTTAGACCGTAGAGTCTCGTCCACGTCCATGAGCCGCCCGCCGTCCCTCAGCAGCGCTAGCCTCTCGAATAGCACATCCGTCGCAACACCCAGCCTGCTCTGCGTGATGACAAAGACGTTATGCTCGCTGAGATCGCCCCGCAGGTTCGGCCACGAAGCGTAGAGAAACGTGCATATCGATCCGAAGAGGGCGTTCAGGCCGCGACTTGTCTTACGATCGAGAGGGCGGGCCGGGGGCCGTGTCCGGTACGCGACTTTGAGAGCCCGGTAGTAATTGAGCGCTCGGGGGAGGATGAATGTGAAGAGAAGCGGCCAGAATGGTTTTATGCTTTGGAGGGTCGGTCGTTATTACCTCTGCGTCTTGTCTGATTCGACGGAAAGAAAGAGGAATGGGTGCGTACCTGCTCCAGAGGGTCATAGTTCCAAAAGAGATCAAGATCGAGAGTGTTACATGTTAGATCAAGGGTTGGTCTACTGAAGATTCTGAAGTTCTTGCTTCAGCATTGTTTCTTGGTTGGGTCACGGGTCAGGTTGAACGGGGCATTCTTGAGACATGGCCTCGCGCTTTCTGCCCTCGCTGCATACACAGACGGAGCTGGAAAATTGATTTTCCAGATTGCAAGGCTGAAACGATCTGTACTTTGTACACTGTACAGCCTGATCGGTCTTGTACTGTGTAGTGCGGGCTTGAGGTTCACGTACGTGAAATAGTTCTTACGGCAGCACGGGAGCAGGGCAGGACAGTGTCAAAATCTGCTAACCGATACCAAAAAATATGGAATTGTGAGCTGTGTAATTCGCCTGATGTCCGCCTGTACGGACAGCGCCATGGGAACTTGTATTGACGGCGGATCAGATCCCCAAAGAAAGAAATGGAGACAACCGTAAGGCCATAGAGATGGCTGGTCTGGTGACCAAAATGACCGAAATGTAGTCAATTCCAGCATTGACCGCTGTTCGCCTGCATGCGCCTCGCACAAAACTCCTCGCTAATCCCCTTCATATTCATTCCCAGTTCGTCCACGGCAGTAGAGAGACTATGCTTCTCGAGCTGTGGTGAAGGAGTCGGCTCATTTCTTCTTCGTGTCTGCTCCTTCTCCCTTTTTGGCTTCGGCTATCCCGCTGTCAGAACTACGTTCTTTGTGGTCGACCTAGACGTGCATAGAAACCCACCTTTTGCCTGTTTTTCTCGCATGATCGCGGCTTGTTGTTCTTTCGTCCGTTGAAACTCGGTGCCAGACAGTGTGTTCTTCTTTTTCTGTCGCGGAATAAGTGTCAGTCTCACGCTTGCACGTCGTCAAACCATGTTTTGAAGCCCGCGAAGTCCAATAAGTTGCTGCCCGTCGAGACCATGGGAAACCGGACGACTTTGTTGTGACGAGGCAAAGCTTACCTGCGCAGCTTGCTCTTTAAGATTTTTCTCACGAGCCTTGTCTCTCTGATTACCTCGAGTCATGGTTGCGGCGAAGTTAGATAGAACGGCTTCCTAAGGGTCTAGGTGTGAGGTGGACTAGATTGTATGTTATCATTCAAGCGCGAATGTCGGTGAAAGAGAGAAGTAGGGAAGGATGGGCTGGACAAAGCCTTCTGTGGACATGCGCAGTCTCCTCGGCAAAAAGAAATCGCGCGTCCGATGAAAATCCTCCCGACTTCGATTCGGAATCTACCTCATCTCACCTCTTTGCTTATCAACTTCATCCCTGATTAATTGACCATCATTACGATGGCGCTCAAGTGTCCCGCCGGTCACTCCACGAAGAGCACACATTCTTTTGGCGTGCGCGAGGCTGCAGTACACAGTAGTGGCGAGATGGTCTCGGCGGCAAGGGCCAAATAAGGCAGCAAGCTTCAAGCGCGTTTCAGATGCTGTCGACCCTTTGGATGTCGTTGAACCACAGCCACTCCTTCCTCCCGCCTCTCTCAAGCCTGAGAAAACCATCGAATCTGGCGTAGCTGTACAATCTTGACTGTATTGGGCATCAACGGGCTCGATTTGTCTTGATATCGTCACGGGCGAGAACAGTTTCCTGTCTGAAACTGATTTCACAGGCTTTTCAGACACTACCACCATCCGACCAATAGACACGTCTGGCTCGTTGGCGTACACAATGGGTTTACTACAGCTTCATCTCGCGCTCGCGCGCCTATTGGAACTGTCATTCTGAGACGCAGAAATGACGAGACCACACTCGACTCCAGGCTCGATAAGAATCACTGAAGAATTGTTCATTTCTGCCGCTCCCTCCCCCAGCTTCTTGTCACTTCTGCTTGCTGCAGTTTTCCTATGTCCATTCGACCCTATTGATGCTCCGGCAACTCAATAGCCTTCGCTAATCCTATTGTTCTATTCATGAGATACCCCAGCTGTTAACTTGATCTTCACAAATATCTCCTTTCGGCGAACTGTACAGTCCTTCTTAACCTCTCAGACGTTCAATATACCCCAGCGTCAGATTCCGACTCCTCGAGATTCAGCGGCAGACTTCTCTTCCTCCCAACGTTCAATCTGTCCATACAGCAACATGCTCTTCTTCCCCAAGAAACTGGCCGGCGCTGGCTACGTCGTGCTCAACATCATCCGAGTCATGAACATAATTGCCCTTCTCACGGTGGTTGCGGCAAGTTCAGTCATGCTGGTCAAGACTTTCATTGTGTCGAAATTTTTCTTCTTTGATGCCTGTGAGCACATCATCCGAGTTATAATGAGCGGTGAGTCTTTGAAACAACATTGAGAGTTGGGAGCCTATGCTGATTCTCATTCAGGGTTTCTCATCCTTACCGAGTTGTCCCTCTTCAAGTCCTACATCTCCAAAAATTGGCCTCTTTTCAGCCCTCGATCTAGCTTCATCATGCTTGGAGTTGCCATGATCTTCCTCGGAAACAGCGTCCTTGGGAATCTCAACAAACAGGCAACAAGCCAGGAGAGCATTGGCCTGCCATTCTGGCGCCTCGTAATTGCTTCGGGGATCATCGTCTTTGTGATGGGCTTTATCAACCTCTTCGCGGTAAGTGATTCCAGCGCGCTAGTATCCGAATACCATTGTCTGACTGTTGGCGCAGAGCTTTATCTTCCGCGACACCAAAGCCCATCTCACTGCCCGACAAGTCAGATCCCATGGTGCCGTTGCATCCCACAAAGCTGATGTGGAAGCTTTCACGCCGAAACCCCCAAGCCGCAAGAGCCACTATCGATCCTTCTTCCTTGGCAGCAAGCGCGATTCACTTCCTTCGTATTCCCGCAAGAATGCCGTCATGGCTGAGACGCCAAAAATGCACCTCGCTATCTCAAGCCCTTTCCCTCAGACAGCGCAGAGTCCTGGTGGTTCAAGCTCGAAGTACAGTGGGAGTCCCAAAAGCGAACGATATGCCATGAGTCCTGAACTCAGCAGACCCGATCTCGCGCATCATCCCGCAGTCACACACGGTCAGGCCTTTTAGGGGAGGACATGATCTGACGGAGTTGAAGGCGGAAATGTGCTTGTGAAACATCGAACATACGCAAGACGAGGTAATGATCATCGCTTGAATCCGAGGATCTACATGGCATTTGACTCAGATATCCATGATTAGCGTTGATAAGCGGCTTACAGAGGCAAAGTCTAACATCAGAGCCTTGCATGATTTTGCTACTGTTGCTCACAGATACCCAGAAAAGCCATACTAATTCATATGAGATACGAAATACAAGATCAGATCCAAAGAAATGACACTCGTACATGAACTTCTTCCAACTGAGGAGACAAGTCCATAGCTGTGACCTCCACATCAGCCCCGCAGTGCTTTTGTTATCCTCACCTCCACCAGACAATCCAACGGCCGGAAGAAGGCGCGGGAAGCATCGGTTGTCGTTCAAAAGTTCCGCTGCTTCGTTGGGCACTCGTACGCGTACATATATGGGTTAGTAAGACGGCCACGCGCTTTCATGGGCCCAGTCGAGACCAGGCTGTGACCCGTTTCACTCAGACAGGAAAGGGCCACCCCTCTTTTCGCAATTCGCCACCCCTTTTGCCCTCCCTCCCTCCCTCCCACGGAACCCCCTCTCGTGTCCCACTACCCCGTCATTCATCCTATCCCATGCCTGCTTATCCCAAACAACTTGCAGCTCCTAACCCTCTCCACCTGGTCTGCGCCCAAGTTCGGCCCTTGTTTAGCTCCCGGACCTTCTGCCCAGGTCCGTCCCATGCACGAGATCACGTTCTCCCCCGATCAGGACAACTGCCTTCCCAGCACGGTAGATTCAGCTCTTTTTCATGATACAACATTGAAATTTTCGCCACTCATGTGGAGACTCAGACCGTTATAAGCTTTCCTCGCCTTCACGGGTCGCCAGTGAAGACCACTAGCGGGGGGAGCTCAGTGTGGCGAAGACGAGACTGCATGCTTGCCTGGAGGCGCACCAGTGAGCTGAAGGAGCGGCGTGCAGTAGGTAGACATTGGGCTGTTACGACTGTCTGGCATGTCTAATGAGCGTCTACGCCTGGACAACACACTTGCTCGCTGTCTCACGCGCGCGAGTACATGGTAGTACTGTACAACAATGAGCACTCCAAACACTGTACTCCACTTGGAGCTGATTACTTCTACCAGCCAGTTCGAGTTCAATGTGTGTACCTCTCACAGCGGACTTACTACAATATCCGTTGGGATATGGCCGAACAGCTACGATTAGAGCGACCTAATGACAAGAAAGTCGGAGAAGGTCCTGGTACGAGTACGAGTACCTAGAAAGTGCACATGTACCCTTCGGCTTGAGGTTGGTCGTCTTCACCGGATCCACCAGGTACGTACCCAGGACTCCATACCTTCTTCCCCAATAGCCCGTCGGGCAAAGATCCCTGCTTTGCCTGGCCGCCTCGGCAATCCTCAGCTCCGTTTCAGCTCCTGCACGCCTTCCCGCACACCGGCCCACCCTGCTTACCAGGTGCTCTTGCACAAACTCATACACAGTAATTTAGCTACCTCCGAAGATTCGAATTCCCCATCCCCTCAGATACGTCGAGTACATTCACCTCAGGACAGAAGCATTCAAGCTTATTCATCTATAGGGTGAAGTCGGGGTTTTATCACGAACGGAAACGATAACCTTATTCCAGCTTCGGCTTGCCACCTGGACAAGCATATACTTCGTTCCAGTAAGGTAGTGCCCCGCCTGGACCTTTCCATTTCTGGTCGGGATCGAGCCTTGCACATGCTGAATCTGCGGTCAAACGCTGACATGGCCTCACTTGCGCTGTCATCCTCGGACTCGCGATCGATATGGGAATTAATAGATCGGCTCGTTTATTAGTCCACGACAATTCCCACAATGGCACAGGTATGAAAATATAACGCGCCTCAGCCATCATGCAACGATAAGATTACGGTACCCCGCATTGGTTTGCCCTCTGGTGGGTATTAGGTACTTGCCACTTGCTACCCGATTGAGCGAAGGACAGCAACTCCACGAGTAGTCCTGGGTACTTTCAAGCAAGGAATCTCTAGCGATGGTGAGTGATCTGTGCTCGTGGACGGTACGTAGTCCCTTGTACATCCGACTTCAGACCCTCTTGCTCTTTTTTAGACACCGTCACCATCTAACCACACTTTACTCGTCGTTCCAGCGACTCCCTGACGAAGACATGGTGGTTGACCTCGATTGAGAACTGCTATGAACGTATCGGGGATAACCCAGATTAAGGTCGAGAGTGCGTTCATGCCGCAGCCTTGCATTCAACGTGACATTGTTTCAACCTCATACTTTAAACATCTTGTGGAGGGCGGAGGGGAAGTAAGGAAGTGAAAAAGATCCGCATGTTTAACGGTTCGATCAGAGGGCCATGAAATACCTCCGATCTTATCCTGTCTTGCAAACCCTGCTATCCCACGCTCCGCGAGATGAGAGAGTTGGTAGTCAGTGGCCCACGAGCACTTTACTTCCCTCCCTCTCGAGATACCGACCACGACTTAGAGTCAGTTGGTGAGAGACAATCACAGACTGCGGATCTTGATTTCGTCAGTGACTGGCGCCATTCATCAACAGAAAGCCGTCCAGCCCCGTCTAGGTAAGCTTGAAACCGGACTGGATCGGTCAGGACGGCAACTTGTACGTACGTGATCTAATTACTAAATTACCGAGCATTCATTTGACTTACTCGATGACATGAATCCATGATTAGGTACTTACTTACCTAGGTTCTGTCTGTGCGAGTACTGTGTAGGGCCTAAGGTGAGGTGAGATCTGACGCTGAGAACGTGAGCGTGGGGAGTGCAGGGGCGAGAAGTGCGATACAGTACGGTCCGGAGACGTGTGCTGCCTAGGATAATTGTTCTGGCGTGCCAGGGCAGAGGAACTGGTGAGGGACAGTTTTTCTCTACCCCTCTGGCTTCTGAGGTCTACGAGGCTATGAGTTCCACCAATGTATGGTAGTACGTAACTCTTGTGTGCTGTGTGAAGCAAGATACCTAGGTATACAAACATCCCCCAAGCTTATATGGAGGGATCTCTCTGATTTGGTTAGATTTCGCATGGCCAGGCCTTAGGCTGTGTATTATGCTCCAAGCGACATGAGATAGATATGGTGGTGGTGAGAGACTTTAATGCTTGCTTGATCTCTGATCTTTGATATCTCGTACTGAACTTGCACTACTCGGTACAACTCGATTGTTGACACTCCATGGCACGTTAAACGGAAAAGTAAACAGCAAACACAAAATCGCCCTGAATATTCCTGAACACCTAGCATTTCCTGTTTGGTCGTGAGTTCGTTCTTTCATTAGCACTGAGTCAAGAATCGGGTGGCCGTCCGTGAGTGATTGAATATCCTCAAGCCTGCGCCTCCGCCCCGGCCCACGTCAGTCTATCAACAACGTATTTCCATTCTTCCGCGTCTCTTGTGCCTTTGCCCTCATCCTTGATCTCGGGCTTCCTCATATGATTCATCACCTCCAGTTTGTCCTCAAGTCAACAGCCAACCGCCCGGGGACTTACTCCTGCTCCGCGACTTCTCCCTCACCACGTACATTTTATCACCTTTCTTGACAAATCCTTTGGTGTTGGGCGTCAGAGTGGTGATTGTCTTCGTCTCCTTCACATATGGTCCCGTGATGAGTTTCCGCTCTTTCAGGCGGCGGGTGTGTTCGAAAAGCTCGTCCTGCAAGGAGTGGTCGATGTATTTCTTGATAATAATAAATTCGTCATCACGCTATAGGACAGTCAATAGACAGTAAACAATTAGTGAAAATCCAGTGGAAGCGAGCGTTCAGAGAAGATCGCACGGGTCGGGTATAAGCAGGGAACGAGGCAACCGTGCGACAATGTCACCAAAGCAGAGCGAACCACAACATGACAGGCAAGGCAAGGTGATACGTACCGAGTCCCACTCCCAAGGCAACCCGTAATGATCCAGCGTGTCTGGGTGGAGGTATTTTCGATTGACCTTGATGAAGGTCGGACGATGGAGGTCGATAGCCAGCGTGGCACGCTCGGCCTTCTTCTTGTGGAGCACTTCATCGATGTACTCGGGGCTGTAGCCTGTGATACCCAAAAGAGTGAAACCTATTAGCCTGTCGTCCAACTTGACCGCAATCGTTACCGGCTTCGACCAAAATATCCCCAAACGAGTGGCATCCGACTGAACGGACCAGGCTCAACCCCTCCAAGCAGAAAGAGTGAAAATCTGCCCTGCACCTCGGGGCGCAGGCCTTGAGGGTCTGGCGTCCTTGGGTCCGACAAGACCGACTAATAGAAATAATCGTAATAGGGATAACGGGACCTGCGCATACCAGCATTCATGAACCTCTCCTTGACCTTCCTCTCGAATTCTTCCTCTTCCGCCTTCTTCTTTTGCTTCTCCTTTTCCCGGCGCTCCTCCTCGTCCTTGAGGATCTTCTTCCTCAGCTCCTCCTGTTCCTTGTCCTTGCGTTCTTTCTCCAACTTGGCTTCCAAGAGGATCGCCTCTCGCTCCTTCTTCTTGCGCCTCTCTTCCTCCTCCTCCTCTTGCTTCCAGCGCCTTCTCTCTTCTTCGCGATCTCTCTTTATGCGGTCCATGACTCGGCGCTCGTCTTCTTCCTTGCGTTGCGCTTTGGCGAAGTCGAGCTCTTTTCGGAACTTGTAGGGTAAATCTTCTTCGTCGATCGGGTCTTTCTTGCTGCTTGGCCGGCGTTCTGGTTCGGGGCGGACTCGTTCGGGGCGGTGACGGTGTCGTGATCTCGAGCGGTCGCTATAATAGCTGGAGCTGGACGAGGATCCGTCGCGATAGTGATGGCGATGGTGGCTGCGGCTTCGGCTGTGTCCACGCCCACGGCTCTCGCGTTCAGTGAGAGCGCCGCCACCTATATTGATGATTGCAGGTGCCAGGCCCCCACCCTGGCTGGCTGCACGAGGGCGAGCTTGTGGCACCTCGAGGAAATTGTTCACCTCAATGGGTAATTCTTGGTGACGGCGGCCTCGTCCTCCATATTCGCTACCGCCGTGGACGCTCTTCACGGGCATTAACACATATTCGCGGTCGGAATCCGACGACCGTCGAGAGTAGGCCATCTTCGTTGCTGAGTCGTGCCCCTCCGATTAGCGCAATTTCAGCCCTGGCACGGAAACCGAAAATGTCGGGGTCAGCGGCGGTGGGGAAAACGCCCGATTGCTCGAGGCACTACAATCGGGTATGGCGATGCAGGTCAGAAATCAGTTGGAATATATGCCCAGGTAGCTACACGAGCCCCAAACGGCTCTCGTTGTCGTGTTAGTGTTCGTGCTTGAGGAGGAAGTGATGGAAAAAGAGAAGAAAATCCGTTGATCCATGTTAGTCCGTGGTGGGGGAGGCTGTTTGCTTTATCGTTTGAATGCTGCCAGCCCGGCCCCAAGCCCAGTCTGAGCCTGGGCTGCTGAACCGCACCCACAATATGCACTTTGGGGGCCAGCCAAACTAAATTTGCGAGCAGTCAGGCATGGTACAGCGGCGACAACTGGAACAAGACCCGAGCCCGGACAGACCCAATGATCAAAGTCTTGCCAATGAAATGCAAGCGCTCGTAAAGGTATGCCACTTGCTTCTCGACCGAATCACGAGATGGTAAGCAGTACTGCTGCATCTGTTCGCCTGCGAAGTTTGAGGCTGGTTTGAGATTTCGCAGGACACGAGACAATTGGATCTCTCATCTGCCAATCTTGAGAGGTTTTCGATAGCTTTGTTATGGTAAACAGACAGTCGGTTGACGCGGATTGTCCGAGGGTTTCATCCTCCTTCGGTCATGAACTTGCACTCTTTGTGGGACTTCTGGACGCCTGAATATGCACCTCTAGCAGGTTATGCGTCATTCGGTCTGATTAGTCTTGGGCCAAAGAGATGTTTTACTGGTGAAGTAGGCTTTGAGACCCAATAGCACCGCATAGTCCCCGTGACACCTGTGAATCGAGCCTTCTCCCCCACAGCCGGAAAGGTAGACCGCTAACGCCTGCCAAATGCAGGCTCAGTCCTCCATTTATGACATGGCCGGACAAGTTCCGTCTCTCGTCGGCAGTACTACCGATCCCTGGCACTGAGCCTCAAGTCTTTGTCAGGAATGGCGTAAGTCACCATGACAGACACATTGCTTGGACGACCGTACCCAACACGATTCATCAGAGTCGGTGCCCCGGCTGTCAGCAACACAGTGGTGGCCTTTTGTCTGCTGCCCCCCCCTTTGAGACTTCATGTCAGAGCCCTACCGGTGTCTGCCTGCGTGTCTTGTTTTGGCGAGTCGGTCCAATGTTGCCAATAGGATTAATCAGATTCAATCCAGTGACAGTGGGCAGGGATACGTAAATGTCATGTGCTGCCAACGCCGCGGGTTAAATCAGACAATCTTTTGTTTGCGTGCCATTTGACGGACTATTTTCTCAGATAGCGAAGAAGTTGCTCGCTGGGCTGGGTATTAGCGAATCGACATCACCGAACACCAGTTTGCAGAATCTTCTCAATATGCTGTCGACTGTTCTTGAATGTTGTCTCCTGATAGTGTAGTCTCTTGTCCAAGTCCGCAATATCCTTCTGTAGAGCAGCCGACTCGGATGCTAATCGTTGATTCAGGGTCGTCATGGGCACAGCAACAAACCTGGAGTACGATGTGTCAGTGCTGTGGAAGCGTGATGTAAAGGCTGCATACATTTTCCCGACGCCTTCGTAAACATTGGTGTCTTTGGACAGAGATTTGAGCTCATTGGAAGTCAGCTGATTCAATCTTGCGTCACGTCTTTTTGCAGTGAGTTCTGCCTGCGTTTGTGTGATTTTCTGCTGGGAAAGCACAGCTTGTGCCTCGACCTCTTGAAGCAACTGTGAGAAAGTGAGCAAGAAATGAGAGGTCGGTGGGTGAAAGAGCAAACCTTCTGTAGAGTGGCATTTGGGATGGCCATCTTGACGGCGGTCTTGGATCTCAAAGGAAATAACTAGAGACGTGATTTTGAGGCTCAACTCAGGTAAAATTGATGGATTCCAATATTCCGTGACCGCGCCGGGAGACGGGAACACGCGCCTGGGTACTGTACACTAATTAAGTACCGAGGGGATCATCCCTCCCGGGCTTCACGAGTCCGAAGGAGGGGCTAGAGTGGCCATGATTCACGTGCAAGGGCTCTAATGATTTGCCTGAGGGTTTCCCTTCTGGGTGAGGCAACGTCATCTTTACCACAGTAGACAAGCACCAAACAAGAAACACGTTTTGTCGAAGCCCTGCTCCACTGGCAGGTCGTGTATTGTAAGCGCTTTAACCTTTCCATCCGCCTCCGGCCGCGAGATCTTCTTTGGAAGTGCAAAAGACACAATACAATTTCATCGATATGTTATTGCCTCACACCACGAGTTTCCAAGCCGAAGCGACTCCTGGACAGATCTCCCTCAACAAACATGCTTTCATGGCTCCCTTCAGTTCCTTATCCCCCACCAGGCCAGCCAGGGTTTTGGGATCCGGTCACTAGCACTCTACAATGGTGCGAAGAGGTAGGAGAAAAAACACACCCGACGTGGAGGAGCTGTTCCCACTGACGCGAAAAGGACTACTACGTCACATACTACTCCGCTGAGATCATCAACACCTTGACGAATTTGATGTTCATATACCTCGCATATAAGGGGGTCAAGAGTTGCAGGCAACATGGACATGACACCGTCTTTGAGGTGGCATACTTTGGGTACTTCCTCGTGGGATTTGGGAGCTTCATGTTCCATACCACCTTGAAATACCCCTGGCAACTGGTCGACGAGCTTAACATGATCTACACTACCTGCCTCATGGCCTACGCCTCGCTCTCCTATTCACAGCCGAAGAAGACCCAGGTATATTTGGGCGTCTTCTTTGTTCTCTTCTGCGCAGCCATAACCGCCTACTACCACTACCTCCAGGACCCTGTATTCCACCAAACCGTATATGCCCTCCTCACGGTATTCATTGTCTTCCGCAGTATCTACAGCATGGAAACCTCGCTTCGACCGTCCCTGCGAAAGTCCGAAGAAAAACATCGCCTGGAGAGGAAACGTTCAGGTGTGCCTGACGTGATCAGCAAAGAGCAACAAGCATATGAAAATCAAAGAGATCGAGAAATTCTCAAGACAATGTGGATTCTCGTGGCGTTCGGCGTGAGCATTTTCCTCGTCGGCTTCTACATCTGGAACCTCGACAATATCTACTGCTCCACATTAAGACGCTGGCGGAGAAGCATTGGCATGCCCTGGGGTTTCTTCCTTGAAGGACATGGCTGGTGGCATCTGATGACTGGGATCGGGGCCTACGACTACATCGTGTGGGGAATCTATCTGCGGCATATTCTGAACGGCGATCAGGAGCACTTCAAGATGGTGTGGCCTAGTCTTTCCACATTGCCAGAAGTTGTGAGGATGTCAGATCCACCAAGATATGCTGGAAGGAAGAACGGTCATGATACTCAGCGCGGTGTCTCTACAAACGGGAGCGCAAATGCCAGGGCTAATGGGCATGTCAAGAAACGGAAGTAAGAATTGCGACATCTAAGCATAGATTAGAAAGACTTGTAATAGAACAACCATTCTGAAAAAGATATAGAATAGCGAGGCTTTGTTGACGAGACCCGCGTGACTGATCTTCGCTCCGCAAGCAACGTTCCCGTGCCTCAGAAGGCCCTCGCGTAAACTGCAATCGACAACTGAAATTTCCCGCACAATCCCACCGGCTGCCCATAACATGGCACGCAGTTCGATTCGTTTGACACTGAGCCCGTGAGGGCGGTCCCGCAATAACAATCCGCCGTGTCTCCCGATGTGGCGGAGACGGTGCCAAAGAAGTTTGCTCCGTCATCCGTGATGCAGATGGCAGCGCACTGAGCGTCGATGTTGTCGGTAGAGCTGCCTGTCAGGGTCGTGTTATAGCCGCCGAACGTTGCCTGACTGTCGAATGCATACGCGCCATTCGTTCCACAATTGGCCGCGGAATCGCAGCCTTGCTCCCAGCAGCCCATGTATGCAAATTGGATTGACGCTTCGCCCTGGGGACCTTGTGCTCCAGTCTCGCCCGTAGCTCCCGTGGGTCCAGCTGGACCTGACGGGCCAGAAGGACCCGATGGTCCTGTCTCACCTTGAGGACCTGTTGCTCCTGTCGGGCCTGGGTCACCCTGAATACCTTGAGGCCCCGTCGGTCCAGTTTCTCCCTGAGGTCCCGTCGGCCCAGTTTCTCCCTGAGGTCCCGTTGGCCCAGTTTCTCCTTGAGGTCCTGTTGGCCCAGTTTCTCCTTGAGGTCCCGTTGGCCCGGTTGCTCCAGTTGGCCCTGGATCACCTTGAGGCCCTGTTGCTCCTGTTGGCCCAGTTTCTCCTTGAGGTCCAGTTGCACCGGTTGGCCCGGGTATACCTTGTTCTCCTGTGGGACCTGAAGGACCTGAGGGACCTGTTGGCCCGGTCTCTCCTTGAGGTCCCGTTGCTCCTGTTGGCCCGGTCTCCCCTTGAGGTCCTGTTGGCCCGGTCTCTCCTTGAGGTCCCGTTGCTCCTGTTGGCCCGGTCTCCCCTTGAGGTCCTGTTGGCCCGGT